>JBBBWG010000648.1:1324-16023 GCA_037176905.1 Azolla pinnata
ATTGTTTGATGTATGTGATTGATATATGTTCAGTTACGTTTGCATTTATGTATATACAGAGAGACAAGAGGGGCTACTATTAGTGTAATTTTCGCTGAAACGGTGGGAGGGTGAGGATGTATCTGCACTTGGAGAGACGAATTCGGAGCATGCGCTGAATTCAGGACATGCATTTGCAACAAATGGATGCTGCAATAGCTCAGCAGCAGTTGGTCGATCCTTCGGATCCCATTCAAAACATCTGCAGATAAAATCCTTTCCCTCAGGACTCAGATGTTCAGGCATTGGAGGTAGCTCACGACTCCTTACCTTGAACAAAAACCCATACTGCAAAAAAAAAAACACATGCCGCAGGAATCAATTTTAGTTTCGTTCTATGAGCAATCTCTAGAGGATATGGAAGGGACAAACATGGGAACGAAGTTGCGGAAAAAAGACAATCAGGAAGTGCCCAAATCCCTTTTGGTTTTAGTTCTATGAGCAATCTCTAGAGGATATGAAAGGGACAAACATGGGAACAAAGTTGCAACAGTGCCCAAAAAGAAAATCATGTAGAGTGAAAACTCCGAAGCTTCTAACAGGAAACAAAAAGCCATAAGTGAAACTCGTTGGAGAAAAAAGAAAACTTGAATCCCATTCCGATAAGTAGCAGACAAAAATAACAAGAAAATTGTTTAAGCAAAAGCAGAATCAGAAGATCACATGATTCTAATCAACACATACCCCTTGCAAATTACTCCATGGAGGTTTGCCATCTGCCATCTCAAAGACAGTGCAGCCCAAGCTCCATATATCGGCTGGATAGCTGTATGCACTCTTGTTTGCTGTGATTACCTGCGATTTATCAGGAAACTGCACATTAAGCAGCATGTTGAAATTATAGCATCAAACAAATAGTGACTTGTTACCACAAATCTCACACCTCCGGAGCCATATACAATGGTGTCCCTTTCACGGAGGATGTAAGAGCATCACCTATCTGTGACCAAATTTAGTAAACAATAAGAGTAAAAAAAGCGCCCTCAAAAAGTTAAGACTTCCAACCAGGGAGCTCCTCCCAACCCTACATCTTATAACTAGCTACAACTAATTTACCTGCTTCGCTATACCGAAATCAGAGAGCTTAACTTGCCCATTCACATCAACAAGAATATTGGAACACTTGATGTCCCTGTTTTTGAAACCATGAAACAAAAGAGCACTGAGCATAAAGACAGATCAAAACAGTGTTAGTGTATACATGTTCTCATGGCAGCTGAAGTTTTAAGTACCTGTGGATAGTCCTCTTTCCATGCAAGTAATCGAGTCCGAGAAGAATCTGTCGTGTGTATCTTCGTATCGTCTTGTCTTCAAATCGCTTATACTTCTTCAGATTAGAATCCAGTGATCCCATCCTCACCAGTTCAAGAAAAATACACAAGCGCCCATCCTTCTGCTCAAAAACATAGAGAAACACACCACAGTACTTTTACATGCCATGCCAGAATCCCAATTCTCATATGTAAACAGAAATCAAGCAAACCGATAAATACTCACAATAGAACTACCATAGTAGCGGACAATGTTTGGATGCTCCAGCTTGCTAAGAACACCCAACTCCTGCCAATAGAGAGCCACAAAGCTTAAGAATAGCATCCAACTTAAGAAATCCATGCTCCAAATATGGATGAGATACTAGTTTCAAGCTGGGTGTGGTTTTATCACGCGATTATCATTATTAGGATAACTATCGTCTATATCCTTGTACACATGCCTTTTTATTAATCATGCTTATGAATGAAACTTTTAAGTGAGTAAGACCCTAGCGCTAATACTATACCTGCTGGATTTCGGTTGATGTATAATCATCTTTGCTGACCTTGACAGCAAAAAAACTCCCATCATCCCTGTTCAAACGTAATGAATAGATGTATATCTCATCATGATCACATGATACTGGGCTATTGGTCTGAAGGGAAAAAATGAAGCCTGAGACAGAACACAATTGTGGTTGTTTCCAATACACAAACACATCATCACATGATGCACATACAGTATGGGCTCTTCATAAGTAGGCAAGAGAAAGAGCTAGCTATAGATTCAGCACATCTATAGGTAAATGATACAGCCTCATACACATGCAATGCGAACACTTGCAGACTTAAAAGAAATGACATGAATCTAAGCGACTGGTTACTTACAGCAATCCTTCATAGACAGTGCCAAAGCTTCCGTATCCAAGCACTTTCCCTTCCTTCCATTTATCCGGAACACGGAATATTGGACCTGAACTCATGTGACTAGACGGGTATCTCCCGGGTGAAGAAGCCGAAGCCAACGGAGAAGAAGAAGAGGGATTAAACCTCGGTAATCTTGAAGGGGCTGAAACTGTTCGGCTATTGGTCATTATCGGTGCCAATTGTGAGAGGGATGAAACATTCTTCTCTTGATTGTGAGCCTTTACAGGGTCATTGCTATTGCTAATGTTGCCGTTGCTGTTGTTGTTAATAGTGTTGTGATGATGCAACGCTCCTGGTGAAGAGAGAAGAGGAGGTTGTGGAAGAGGGTGAGCTCGGGCAATCCTTGCATCATCTCTAGACACAATCCCTTGCTTCGGGTAGCTACGAGATAGCAGCATCGAATCATCTTTCAACACAATTTCTAGCCTTGGGAGTTCAAATGTCTTCTGTGCAATCGCAGAATCATCGCTAGACATTGGTATGTTCCCATCACCCTTAGGCGCTGGAAGATAGTACTTGGGAAGGGGCAAAGGGAATACGTTCACATCAAAACTAACAGAATTCTTCTCTCTACGGAGATGCTGATGATCACTATCACCATTGCTGTTATTCACACTGCTATGATGATTGTGTTGTTGTTGTTGTTGTTGCTGCTGTTGTTGTTGTTGCTGCTGCTGCTGCTGCTGAATTTTTCCCCAAAATTGCTTCTTACTGTCACTGTCGGTTTCATGCTTACCATTTTCTTCTGGACAGGGATATGGCAATTGCCTCTGATCCATATTGCACGGAAGCACGGAATAAGACGGTAAGGATGACGATGGTTTAGTAGATCTCTCGTTCTCTACCGACGGCCTAGGATGAAGGTTAGGGAGAGGGCTCGGCCTAGAATTGGGCTTCGGAATCGGGTGAGGAACAGGAGCCGGGTTAGGGTTAGGGTTAGGGTTGAGGGTAAGATTTGCAAAACGAGCAACTTGATGAATTAAGGGGAACGAGGGCCGCGGAGGAGATACCTGTAGCGCACTTTCATCCTCTTTTCTGGATTTCCCTTCTGCAGATCCCTCGAGAGCGTCATCTCCATCATCGACACCATCGAGATTTCCATCTATATCATAATCAGCATCAGCATCACCAGCAGCATCATCACCATCATCTCCATCGCCGCCATTCCCCCTGCTGTAGGGACTGTCTAGCAACTTGTTGATCTGCATGTACTCGTCGGGAGTGACAGGCCCCAGGAGCTCCATGACCTTAGCTCGGCTGTGGAATTGAGCTGGATCGTGGTGGATTCCATCGGAAGCAGGATGCACGCAGTGCAAGGGGGACAGGCTCTTCTTCTTCCTCCTCCTCCGCCCGGTCGCATTGGTCCTGCTGCTATCCAAGAACTTGAACAAGCCCATGGATTTCAGAAACGTGTTGGGCTTCTCTGCAGAGAGGATCGGCGAAGGGGAGGGAAACCCTAGAGCTCCGCCGTGATGATGCAGCGCAGAGAGGGTATCTATCTAGAGCTCCGCCATTGAAGAAGGTCCAAGAAGCAGATTCTGGAGGTTGGGGGAGAGGTTTCTGAGGAGCAGGTGGGCGAGGCGAGGGAGGAGGGGATTTAGGGTTAGGGTTAGGGTTAGGGTTAGGGTTAGGGTTAGGGTTAGGGTTAGGGTTAGGGTTAGGGTTAGGGCTGGGGTTCGGTCAGTGCAGACGACTCTGCTCCTTCGCTCTCTGATTTCGGACAGCATTTGGAGAATACCAAAAGTACTACTCTTCTGTGTGTCCTTTCTATATATATATGTCAAACTAACCCTAACCCTAACCCTAACCCTAACCCTAACCCCTTGTGAGTAGCTTTTGATGTATGTACATGTGCATGTATGTACATGTGCATGTATGTACGAATGTGTATGCATGTGCATGCATGTATATGTATACGTATACGTATACGTACGAACGTCTGTATCGTATTTCTTTTCGACGAACCCAATCCAGGCTGCGAAAAACAACCCGCTTCCAGATTTTGTTCCTCCTCTCGGAAACTCGCATCCGCGCTTCGGTCCTTGGAACAAAAAGAGAAGAAGAAGAAGAAGAAGAAGAAGAAGAAGAAGAGATGCGGTCTGTAGAGAAGCTTTTCCTGGTAGCAGAGAGCTAAGCTATCTCTATGTGTCGCCATTCGCATCGCCAAGGCGATGGCTCTTCTGTTTTTGAGCCAGAGCCGAGAAGCTGCTTTGCAATTTCTGATGGCTTCCTTGGATTCTTCGACGATCTGAGCGGATCGATCTATTGCTCCTATGCGTCGGTAGATGTGAGATTTGTGTTTGCCACCGTTGTGTCGATGCACCAAAGATCTCTTTGTCTATCTCTTTAGGATGGGTTAGCTTATCTTGATCTTGATTGCTCGCTGTGCGTCAAACTATTCTTCCCCGTCATCGTTTAGTAGAATAGCAAGAAGAGAACACAATGGTCCATCAGCACATTCCGCACCTTTGGCAATCAAAGCTTAATGGATCAGGGTTCTAGGACACTGCAGTAAGCATACATTCTTTCAGGTCAAGTCTTTGTGCATATTGCATTTCGTTTACTCGATAAAGGAAAGGAATAATGGGCATATTCGGGTTTGGTCTTCTCTGCATGGACCAATGCCAATACCACAGAGTTCAATCAGGTTGTCTCAGACTGTTTGTATGAATAACATTAGCACCACATTCCCTGGGAATGAACCATAGGAATTAAAGCAAACACAAATTCAAACATGAGTTGATTGATACCACTACCATAGTCAAAATGCAAAGCATGTTACAATCAATGTGGTGGTGTTGGTTTTCCAACCAATAAACAGTGGAGGAGTCTTCCATGCTTGGCTTCTTTGGAAGGCCAGATGGTTTGCTAATGCGTGTAAAACACTTTTACAAAGTTGCTTGACTTCAAACAATGAAGAGTACAGTTTCAGGAATGAAGGATGACATTTTGAAGCTCCAAATTTTCACAACATAGATGAAAAACAATCAATCAGTAGAGGAGAAGACAAAAGATAAACAGTTCATAAACGATGGTCCAATAACTACCTAACTGTTACATATAATATCATGCATTGGATGCTAAATGGATGGCTATATTCGAACTGGTGAATTTCCCAGGTTATATATGTAGTTTGTTGCAGATTCACTTTATACAACAGAAAATTTGCACCAAAATAATAGAAATGGATCAGCATTTTTGTAGGGAAAACATAGATTAGGTATAATTCTGATGTCTATACCTAATTGCTAAGAAATATAAGAGTGCATGAGGACCAAATTTGTGCAACAGAATGTAACCATGGAAAACATGAACATGATGACATGGTCAAACAGACAATGCCATGCCATATTTTCCATCTAATCGACGTAACTGTGTTAAATTATCAAAGAGACAAAAAAGCTGGATAAATCCTTCAAGGTATGAATGTAAACAACTTTCTTTTGGCTCTGTTACAAGTTCTCCCATAGAGGGTTTACAGGCAGAAGATTGTTATCTCACAAAGGGAAGCATTGACATCCAACCCTTTATACACATGTATTTCTGATATTATCCCTTTCTCTATCTCAAGAATTTAATTGTAGTGGAAAAATAAGATACCTGTATTGAATATCATAGATCAAACAAGGGCTTCTCTTTATGTCATGTGGAACCAAACCTCTTTCACTTAGAGCTTCTCTTCAGATTTGCTGGCATAAAAACTTTTTCCTGCCTCAACTGCCTCCCTGCAGAGAAGGAAACAATGTATAAGTTAAACGTGTTTACAGGATTCTGTGAACGCTATTTCAAACCAACCTCCCCCCCTTCATATAAGGCCTCATATTAAAGGTTCTCATAATCTCCGTCACACAGCCAGAAACCAATTATTTCCATTAAATCTTCCGAAGGATCAGAGCAGCTCAAATACATCATTCTAATAGTATAAATATGACTTTATATGTGTGTATGTGTGTGTATGTATATGTATACATTTACAAACCTGAAGGCAGCAACAAGTTCCATATTGTGTGGCTCGAGCTTTACACCTTCATAAAATGCATTGGCTGCTTCCTCATATTTCTGCATCAGACGACATATTAAATAACAAGGGAGCCTGGAACACTTAGAAGGGAGCCTGGAACACTTTCTAAATGTATAAATGGCTGTAGAAACTTATAGGTTGTCAGCGAAATACAAGTAGTTCCTAGTATCAGATCAACTACTTTGAGAGAACACCACAAACCTGTAAAAGACGAAGAGCAGAGCCTTCTCTATAGCATCCCTTTGACCAGGTCGGCCGGATCTGCCTTACCAACTTAGCATCATTAAGAGCAAGTTCTAGTTGTCCAGTCCTCATCCAGCATAGGCTCCGGTTCGATAATAAAATTGCATTATGTGGATCCAAATCCAATGCCTGTCATTAACACTATTGTCACTATTCAATGTGTCATGCATGTATGATGTGATTACCTAAATATCCATTAATGCAATGGGAATTCAACGTGTTTCTCTTCAAAAGCACCGCTGCACCTCTTAAGTCTCTAGGTGAGAAGAATTGAAAATACCTTTAAATTCAGCATACAACCTCAAGATATTGCTTCTACAACAGTAGCTAATGTTCAGGATTGCTGCATGTGAATATGTTTCAGGAAAGAGCCTTCACTTTCATTGAGACATCAATGCTTAGTTTGCAAGAAACTAGCAGATAGATAGCAAGAATAGATATCAGGTGAGAGATTGGGATAAGAACATGGATATGAATCTTCAGCATTCCTAATCATCATTGGATTCCTTAAAACTGCAATTTAAAAAGGTAAATCTTAAGTGTTCACAATTGAAAAGATTTATGTAGAAGAGTAAGTGGCCCGTGCCTAAATCATACTTTATCCTTGAAACTATGAGTAAGAGTGCATTATTCCATGGTACCATAGTGCAGTCAGCACAACAATTTAAGAAGCCCAGAGCAAACATCGTTTGATATTTTACCCAACATAAGCAGAGCCCCACCTGTGTGTATGCATCCACAGCTGCCATATAGTTCTTGTTTTTAAATGCTTCATCACCACGAGCTTTGGCTTGCAACGACTTCTCTTTCAATTCTGCAGATACCTTGAGGAAGAAACAGAAGTTTCATTGGTCTCTACAGCCTTCGAAAAATGCAAATTTCCAGGAGCCAAAGACAATTACCTCAATTGGAACAAATTTGCCATCAATGTTGACCCCCTTATCTTCTTCTTTTACATGGTTGCGGTTTTCCTATAAGGAAGTCAAGGTACTTGTGCACATTCACAACAGACAACTCCACATACAATAAATTCATTCTCTTATACGATTTTAATTGTTCATAATAGGATGAAGCCAGACAAAGACAAATTAATCAACTCAATCAGTAAGTAAAGCAGCTGTCGCAGTCCAGCTATTCTCTTCCAACTAGTGCCCCTTCTAGAAGACCTTTCAGTAATCACTATGTGCTCAGCATTTCAATAACCGCAAAAACAAAACAGAGCTTAGGACAGTTCTTACTAGGGCTCTGGTAACATGGACAACGTTAAGAGAAGGCAACAGCTCATCAACATAGAATCATCCACCTTGATGCTATAAGTCAATCAAGAAATGCCTAAAAGAGGCTAACATATATTGAGTGATGGGAAATTGTCATACACAGAGGACAGAGACCAAGTTCATTATTAATAGAGCTTTGTTCATGTTTCAGACCTGTTCATCTTGGAACGGGCATGTTGGAGATCTTCCCACGGCAGAAGTTTTAGTCCATCTAGATCCTAAGGTTAGCAAATTCAGGTGCACAATTTTGCTGCTTGCCTAGGCCATTGACTGTTATTTTTGTCAGTGGAGAATATTGAAGTTTTTTGAACAGTACAAGCTTCAGTCCAAGAACATAGAAACACTTGGCTAACAAAATTAATTCGTCCTTTGATTGTTCTACTAATCTACCCATATTATCAATCTATTTTCACTCACCTATTTTAGTGACCCTTTTGCAGACATTAATATATTGTTCTTTTATCTCTAGTACAGGTTATACAAAAATTGCAAAAGATTTTGGCATAGCTCTACATGAGTTGAAGGGCTGAGGGTATAGTATCATATCCATAATAGTTGAATATGATACCATCCCCAGGGACTAAGCAGATAGCTATTATATTCAGTTGCCAGCTGATATGCTGACCACCCATCAAATGGAGAGCCCTCAGTAATCAATCTGTGGTCACTTTCCATAAATTAAAAAGCACAAGGTCCTTGAACCCCGCTGTTACATCACAACCCACTATGTTGAAGGTATTGGCTAGTATCCATCTCTTACTCAGCATGCCCTACACCATTTCATACCAAACTATTGATCTTACATTATAATATACCTTCCAATGTTTAAAGTGGAATCCTACTGAAACCCATACCAACTAGACTTCTTACATATGCTGAGCTTCAACTACTGATATGGTTATACCTGGGCTACCTTATTTATGTCATGCGAGATTTTGAGTTAGAAAATGCATCTAAAGTCGCACAAAGCTGAAACCTGAAATTAACCAACCTGATCATTCGCCAGTAATTTCTTTCCATATGACAAGATTCCCTCACAGGACCAATCAGCAACTCGGGGATCAACAGTAGTAACTGGTAGCAAAACCCTCACAACGTCAAGGCTACCTTTCATCGCAGCCACCATCAATGGTTTCTCTCCATCCTGTAGAATTGAAATGTCTTTATTCTTCATTGGAAAGCCATGGCACAGATAAAATTGCCTCAAAAGGGTTACCTCATCAACAGCATTTGGATCTGCACCTGCCTTTAGGAGGCTTAAAACAGTCTTTTCATTTCCACTGTCAGCCGCAATATGAAGTGGAGTTACACCGCCTACAATCACATTAACATTTGCTCCTTTCTGTGTATAGATAACAAGGATAATAACACTGTCAATTATGTCTATCAGAAGGAACAGAAAATATGATAGAAAGGATGAAAAATGAAAAATACATGTGCCTTGATACTGATAGACAGCAAGCCCACAATGTTGAACAGATTTTGAGTCAATGCACATATCAGAAGTCAGACCTAGTTATAATTATATAAAGCGTTAATAGGAGTAGATATGAAATAACACTAATGACATTATGAACGAGTAATGCCAAAATAATACAATCAATATTGCCAATTACTGTAATTGGCAATAAACATTAATATGCCTACTATGTTTTCAATGCAAGCATTTCGAATTTCCATGATTTCTCACACTTCATATATTTGTTGACATGGCTTCAATGGAGCCTAAAATATCATATATTATCCAATCTCTACCAACCAGAGAAAATTCCAAACAAAACCATTCTTCTATGAAGGATGTACGAAAAATACCTCAATAAGTAGATCTAGCATTTTAGAATCTCCAGCCACTGCTGCACCAACAACAGCAGTGACATCATCATCCGATGATGCATTTGGCTGCATAAAAACATGCGAACGTTTATCACTAAAGAATAAACTCACATGAACCTCATTCAAAATCAGGAAGTTGTAAAGAACTTACATCTGCTCCATGTTCCAATAAATACTTTACTACTTCATATTTCTCATGACCAGCAGCCCATATCAATGGAGATCCTGCATGGCTTGAGATTTCCGGATCGACTCCCTTTTCCAACAGCATTCTTACAATATCAACAGAACCTATTAAACGTTACATAGGTTACATGTAGGAACAAGATTCAATCCTCTCCTAATTAATCCCTTTCCCTTTCATTTTGAAAATAGGAGATATAAAACTACAAAACTAACCCCCTTAGAAACTTCAGGCAATTAAAATTGCAACCAATCATTGCATTATTCAGCAGAATAGCTCTAGGGTTTTACTGTAGCCGAGACCGGCACTTGCCAACTGGCATAGTTAGCCACATAGCTTGTAGCCATGCACCGCATCCACATAAAGACAGCCATCTACCTACTCTTTCCTCAAAACATATCGATACAAAGTCTATTTAAGGTGATTCTCTTTTGAATAATCTAGCATAGCCTTGTTTCTCTTTACCGCGACACCATAATAACATTTTGAATCATAATGAAGAACTGAATGCAATCAAATAGTAGAAGCAGTAAATTCTCTGCCATAGCCAGAAATAAAATACAAACCATTATGCACACAACCTATGAAGCATCCCTCTTCCCTCTTGGGTACAATAAGATTCAACCATCATATCAATCATGCTTAATTTAACCAAAAAGTAGGCTTCAATGCCGGAAATAACACAATACACAAAACTCTACAAGTTTTCAGGCATTTCTTTACTTATTAAGGTTGCATAAAAGAGCCAAGTACATTTCACTGCTCCTGGATGTTTGAGCAAGTAGATAGCCTATTTGAGTACAGTACCTTCGTTATACTTTTACAAAGTAGCCAAATTTTAATTCTATCATATAACATATAATTCAATGGTGTCTTGAAATTCAAGAAAGAAATTGGGCAAATAAAGGAGAAAACAGATTATTATGTCCCTCCAATCCAATACCAAAACATCTCCACCAAGAATGGGCAGAAACGGACACCTTGATGGCAAGGTCCTCAAATGATAGTTCAAGCGTATAAGACAGTGATATACCCACAGTTCTACATTCATACCTGCTGCAGCTGCGTGATGCAAAGGTGTTGCATCTAATTCATTTCCTCTTGCTTCTGGATCTGCCCCATGCTCTAGAAGGCACAAGGATGTTTGAAAATGTCCGTGTCTTGCAGCATGGATGAGAGGAGTTTCTCCTGTGGCAAAATAGCTATTTTAAAGAAATTATATGTGAAGTATGGAAACAATGTGCATGATTCAGTATCACTGAAGTGTAGTTCCGTTCAAAGAATGAGATATTTCTACGTTTAGTAACTCTGCATGTACTTTAATGTCTCTACTTGGAAAATTGAATTGCACTTTGCGTTTTCCATAATCCAAACATCACAGTGAAAGACAGAAAATAAAGCAAGCTTACTCACCATCATTATCACGCAAGTTGACTGGATATTTCAGATCTGTCAAGAGATACCTACACATTGTATCTTTCCCATTTTGAGCGGCAAAATGTAAACATCCACGTCCATTGGCATCCTTTACATCCAGAATAGCCTGAGCAATTCCTTGGTCTTCATTAAATGCTTGTGCAGCTTCTGTAAAACGAAAATATTTCTTCAAATACGGCAGATTTTCACCTTTGGTGAAAGAAACGGGGGCCTTTACACATAGCTTTTAAAGATCGATAAGCATTCCAAACAAGAACAAAATTACACTACGGTATGTAATAAGAAAGGCTGTGTACGCATTGTCCATTGGTTCTAGCACTCATAATCTAGTCAGTTCATGGTTGATGCATACCTTGCAATGCAACAATCTCTCCATCACGAGCTGCAACTAAAAGTTTATTCACCTTGTCCCTGGCTATACAACACATAACACAGTAATAAGTGAAAAGAACGTGTCCTTTTCAAATCGATTTCTACATTGCCTTTCACTACGTTTGCTTGTTTTCCATACAACAGGATGTTATCATAGTACGACCGTGCTTTTTCATGAGAAAATCAAATTGATAGCTTTCCTGCTGATTCGGCACAATTAGTTTGACGCATGCACAAGAAGGTACGTAACCTCCATCAAAATGTTGTGAGTGCTGACATACCGAAACCAACAATTTCCAAGAAAATTTCTAAAGTGAAAAGATCAATTATTGAGCTGTAATTCAGGTCGTCCAGATTATGTTCTCATTCTTATGCATTCATTCGTAAATCCCTTTGAACAGTTCCGATGATTGTCAAAAAGCAATTCGTCTTCAGTGCCAAAACATTTCTGAGGTAAATATTATGTAGAAAACAAAAAAAAAATCGAACCATGAACTCAAATTATTCAGGTAAAGTTGCAAGTATTGTGACTTTATGGATCAGCTTCCATGAACCCAAGGGTGTTGAAAAATGAGACCATTTCTCCTCAAGTATAGGTACCATGCATACATACACAGAAGACAATCTCGAGAAAACAACGATTAATGCACGAAAGCTGGAATAAAAACCTATCTGCTTAATTAATCCAGAAGATATAAAAGGAATTTATTTTATGATGAAAGCCTTATCCGAACGACAATGCTTGATATCATCCACTGTCTAAGCCACAGACATTGTCACGAAAGACTTAGAGGCAAAAGAATGAGCGCATATGAGCATGGGGGGGGAAAGGCGGCCTGTTTTCCCTGCAGAGCCGTGCAGGGAACAGGAAAAAGGGAAGTTTGATGACCCGAGTCAGCTCCCGAGCGTGGGAAATCCAATGAGCGTGAACCGTAGAGAGGCGTTTCATCTCGCAAAAAGAGTAGCAGAATAACCGATCCTCTGCGAAGAAGAAGAAGAAGGGGAGCAAGGAGGAATCGAGGAGGTAGAGAGGATTACCTGCGAAGGCGGAGGCAGCATCAGCTGGTTTCTTCATGTGTGACGAGGGTTCTGTGCAGACAATGGAAGAAAAAACCAGAAATTCACCATGTATGCGTATGTATGTATGTATGTATGTGCACTATGGTTTTCTTGACCCTAAACCCTAATCCATTGCAAGAGGAGATGTCCACCCTAAACCCTAAACCCTAAACCCTAAGCCATTGCAGCAGACAGTAAACCTTGGCTCAGAAGGAATGAATCTAGCACGATTTGTCGGGTCGATTCGAAGAGCAGACAGTTCGATGATCAGCAGTCCGTAATCGAGCAAAACCGATGCCAACAATGGCACCTCGACGAATGCGAAAGGGCAGTTGTGTATCGGTAAGGTCACCGAGAAATTTTTTGTACAAAATCGATCATCTAGCTTTGCCTTGATTCCACTTATCAAAGCAGAGAGGCGAACCTGACCTCTCGGACGTTGGCAAATTGTATGCATCAACCACTACTGCAGTCGCCCCTTGTATATGATAGTCGATGTGATCAAACCATTGGCCTTTGAGCAAACGTCGAGTATATTTAAAGCTTTCCTACACGCTATGTCGATTATGATCAAGTTCGATCAAGCATTGATCAAAGGACGAATATATGTTGATTATTCCTCGGGTTTTTGTATGCATTCTAATTTTTAATAAAGCCTTAATTAGGTTTTTTGTCGGCATTCTGTGATTGTCAATTCTGTAATCAAGCGTTGTTTACAAATTTGTCAGCATTCTAATAGCAATCAAGCCCCATTTAGCGTAGTTATCTCCGGGATTCTAATCCGGGCGCGGTGATAGTTAGCATTGATTAGATTAGTAGAACAAAAAAACATCTAATCGTGAATTGGCGCTGATTAGATCAGTACAACAAAAACATCTAATTGTGAATTAGCACTGATCAGATCAGTAGAACAAAACATCTAATTGTGAATTAGAACTGATTACATCAGTAGAACCAACCATCTGATTGTGAATTAGCACCGATTACAACAGTAGAAACAAAACATATTCTAATTCCACTAAGAATAAGAAGAAGAAGAAGAAGAAGCTATTTTTGACTGCACGACAGGAAGGACGCAGATCATTCCCTGCCAAAACGACAAATTCACACACCCTTTCCACCGGCTTTTGACCTTGTTCTGCGCCTATATATATGTACTGTGCTAGTAAGCAAATCCTATCGTCATCGCTGACAGCTAGTTTCTTTCGGATTTGCTATATTCGGCTAGAATCCGCTGTGATTTATACCCATGGTAGAACGATAATAGGGTCGCTCAGAGCTCGATTCCAAAGCTGCTGCAAGTCGTTGTTTTCTGGTAAATTTTGGTGCGTGGTGGGCCGGGATCTGTACACATTAGGGCTAGCTAATCGACCTAGTATAAGAACACCACCGCCATTAAATCGCCGAATCAATGCGTGTATCACAAGGTTTGAGCAGATAATTAAGGTTTGGATAAATGAATTAGAGCTGGGTTTGATCAAGTATTGTTCACCGGGGAGAAGATCATCGGAGAAGGAAAGAGATAATCGGATCTGATCAATCCTGATTAGCAACCTGCAATCATCGTTAATCTTCTTCATCATCATCATACATATATAGCATATAAATTGATTCTGGAATACAGAAGATCAAGCCGAATTAGTTGCTAATTAATCATAATGGGCGCAGTTTCTAATTACATCTGCACTGGGCCTAGTATAGCTGCTGGCTACAGTGTTGATGATGGCCTGATGGATCGTGTCCGATCCGAGCTCGATCCCCGCCTGGCGCTTCTACAAGATCTTGCAGCGATCGATCTCAGAGATAAGGTCGTCCTCGTCCGCGTCGATCATAACGTCGTTAAAGATGGTACTAATTCTTGCTTAATCACAACCTGCTGCATGAGATCATATCCACGAATCCATTCATTTCCCATGTAATTTAATCTAGATCGCACAAATTAATAGATCCCAAATGTACGATGTATTAGCCATCACGTGTTGATGATCAGATGATGATGATGGTGCTCCTCTTGATGATTTAACGTATAATTACTAGCTGATCATGATCATGCA
>JBBBWG010000648.1:26757-37330 GCA_037176905.1 Azolla pinnata
TTTTTTTTCCTGCTCATGATTCTCAAGTATATTGCCGCTCGATCCCTCTCTGAATTTTACGTCCGTGTGTGTGTGTGTGTGTGTGTGTGTGTGTGTGTGTGTGGATTTTCTTCCTGTGGTCTTGTAATATTTTTCTCTCTTGACTTTGCATCGCCATAGGCACATTTGTGAATCCTTTCCATCTTGTTTCTTCTTTCAGAATTAGGCGCCGCTACTATAACCGATCCCCCCCCCCCATTCATTCCTTATCTATTAGGATCAAAAATCAATTTTGATGGAGTAAAATCCTGCGTTCTGCTTATTCGCCTTATTATTTCTACTGTAATGTATTGATAGAAGTGAGCACTCGTTCAATCTGATCCATTTATCTTCCATTGTAATTCAGCAGCTTGCAAGCATTTGATTCCATCTGTTCCATCAATCCTTCATCCAGTCTCAGAGCTTCGATGTTGAAAGGAGATCATTTCTTAGGTTTTGTTTGCCTATCTGTAGTCTATCTATCTGTACGAAATTCTTTCATGGTAAACTAATGCATATGAGCCATAATCGCCAAATATTGTCCGAGTTGGGTCTGCTGTGTCAGAGTATATTGTATATAGTAATTGATCATTTTGGGCTGCTTGCTGTACTCCGGGATAGCCATACTTCAGGAGCTTTCATTGGAGCTACTCGAAAGTTTATCCATCTGGTTTAATCAGCTTCAGAAACTTGTAGAAATATATTTAGTAACACTATTGAACATTGGACGATTCAGCCTATATATCTTGACAGTGCAATCTTGAATTGTACATCTTCTTATGGAAGTGAAATTTTATTCTTTAGTTTTCACTTTTTGTTATGGAAGCTTTTCTCCCATGATATGATGGTTGTATACGAATTGTTCAGTTAAGAAAGGATCTTTGTTTCTAGATTCAAGATTTGTAGTTATTCCTCGCTTCTTTTCACTTAAAACATGAAAGATGGGAAGGAATCATTAGTGCTGTGATATGTAACCAAAGTTTAGGAATTCATCCCAGTACTGACTTGTTTGATGATAAGTTAACGTAAGCAACTTTCAGGGTGATATCACATGAAGATTTATCTCTGCCTCATGGGATTGTAGCTCCAATTATTCGTTAAGTTACTATAGCTGAAGTAACTCATTCATTAATGCGCAATTATTTGTAATCATATTGTTAGGAAGTTCATGGAGTGTTATAAGTTGTTTGGACTGGCGTTTGTCACACTGATAATTTTTTCCTTGTTGCAAGTCAAATTGTTTTGGATTTAATAGAAGAACTCTCAATCTAAAGAAATTTATTTCCCTTTATAACAAAGATCAAAATCCATTTGTCATTGTTCTACATGAGTGAATGAACCATTTATATGTAATTTTTATCAATTTTCTTTATCGTATGCAGAGGTTCCATTGAAGTCTTGGATGCATTGATTGGCTGGCATTGTGTGAATATCCTCACAAGGTCTGTGCACTCAAGATCTCTAGAGCTAGGTGTTTCCTTGAAAATATCCGGTTCCTCATTGTTACAGCTGGAGCACTTTCCATAGTTGATCTGGGGGGCAAACTCTTGCTCTTCGCCTTCCTCTTCTTCAAGATAAAGAGCCTTTTCTGGGCGTATTTTTTGAAGGGATTGTCGGACTTACTAATTAGGTAACTCCAAAATGGCCCTTCTAAACATTGGAGCAAGCAATCGTGATGATGCCTTCTATCGATATAAAATGCCTAGAATGATTACAAAGGTTGAAGGCCGAGGAAATGGTATTAAGACCAATATCGTGAACATGGTTGATGTAGCAAAAGCCTTGGCTCGGCCTCCTGCTTATATAACAAAGTTCTTTGGGTGTGAACTGGGTGCGCAGTCGAGATTTGATGACAAAAATGACACCGCCATTGTTAATGGATCCCATGACTCAGTCAAACTTGCTGCACTCCTTGAAGTATTCATCAAGAAATATGTACAATGCTATGGATGTGGAAATCCTGAGACGGAGATATCAATCTCCAAAAGTCAAATGATATCCCTCAAGTGTGCTGCATGTGGCTTCGTGTCTGATGTTGACATGAGAGATAAACTGACCACATTCATTTTAAAGAATCCTCCAGAGCAGAAGAAGGTTAAGAAAGGTATGAGAAGAGCTGAGAAGGAGCGTTTGAGAGAAGGAGAGGTGATGGATGAAGAGAATAAAAAAGGGAGGAAAGAGTCGAAACCCAAAAAGGGCCATGATGGGACTAATGGGCATGCATCTAAGAAAGTTTCTGATCATGATGTGGAAGTGATTTCCCCTGCTTCTAGCCAGAAGGATGATACTGAAGATGAAGATGAAGCTGGAGAAGATGATGTAGAGTGGCAGACCGACACTTCAGCTTCTGCAGCACAACAACGAATGAAAGAACAACTTACTGCGGCTACCACTGAGCTTGTTATGCTAGACAATGCTGTTGCCACTGACGTGGATGAAAAGAAATCTAAGCAAACAAAGAAAATTGCAGCAGGTGCAGCAACAAATCCTCCGCCGCTACCAGCGAAGAGTCCAGATGTATATAAAA
Organism: Azolla pinnata; assembly: GCA_037176905.1. Lineage (NCBI taxonomy): Eukaryota > Viridiplantae > Streptophyta > Polypodiopsida > Salviniales > Salviniaceae > Azolla > Azolla pinnata. Next base: position 29,303 of record JBBBWG010000648.1, read on the forward strand.
GGCTTGTAGAAAAATTTAGGAAGTGCTTGGACGATGGCCTCGTAAGCAAGCAGCTTGTTGAGCACTTCCACTCGGCACAGCCTCTAATTTCTGACAAGGAAGCCATGCATGCGTATTTCGAAGCTCTGTTTCAAGGGACCTCCCGTGGTCTAGCCAAAGAAATCAGTAGGAAGAAACTGTTTCTATCTCAAGCTGTGACAACTGATCATGCACAGGGTCTTCTACTTCAAGCCATCGAAGCATTCTGCTTGTCCGGATCTGTTGAGCTTCAGAAGGAGATCCCGTTAGTGCTGAAGAAGCTGTATGATCTTGATATCGTCGAGGAGGATGCAATACTTGCTTGGTACGATGGTAAAACTAGTTTGGATTGCATCTCTGTGAAGAAGTTTGCAAAACCATTCGTCGAGTGGCTTCAAAGCGCAGAATCTGAGGAAGATGAGTGATGATCAAGCTTTCCTTCCTTCCATCCTTGCAAGGTGTTGTTTCATTTCATTCACTTCTTTTTTTCCATGATCCGGTTTCTTCGGTGTCCCAAGTTCCAAACTTATTAGAGTGTATTTTGCCTTATGAAACATCGAACGTACGTACGGAGGAGAGTCATGTTTTGCCTCGTGCAATATATATATATATATAATGTATATAAGATTTTGTACTAGAGGTGTATTATGCTTAATGGAAACATGCAAATAAAGCACAGGGTTTAACATCGATTTGAGGTCTGTTGCCGCTTTGCTATTTGTGATTCCTTGCTGTGCTGACGATCCCTCCTGACTCAACGATTTATCAAACATACAAATCGATGGAATAAAGAATAAAACTCGCAAATTCGCAGCCGTACGATCGAGGTCTCGCTTTGCTTGTTCTTGCTTCGAATCACTCCACGATAGCAAGTGGCTTTATTGAGCTTACTTTAGTCGTGTTGTCAGAAGGATTAGCTGCCTCGATGGTGCAATTAACAAAGCGTGGCGTATTGCTGATTTGAGTTGGGCATGGGTTGGATTAGCAAAACCATCTATTGGCACCATCTTAATTAACCTTTGGTGTGGTGTTAATTAAGACAAGACCCTCGAAACCGTCTTTAGTGAACACCCTCGGTTTTTTAAACGTTCCTTGCGACTGTGCAAAGTCCACACACACACACACACACACACACACACATATATATAACCTTGTACCTAAAGGCCACGTATCCGGCGTTCAGATCTCGGTTCATAACGTTTATGCCCCAAAACACAGTTGGATCGCCGCTCAAAATCCCAGGGTTTTAACGGAGGTTTTAACGCGGGCCAGATCCAGAAGAAGAACAGAAGAAGAAGAACAGAAGAAGAAGAAGAAGTCAGCACAAGTTAATTTTAGGTTCGGAAAATTTATCCAGGGCCTCTCTGAGGTTCGGAAAATGGTTCGGTTATGAAGTGTTGCGCTTATCGAAAATGTTGGCTTTTTCCGAGCCTCAGAAACAGGCTCGGAAACGAACGCAAGAAAGGGCCCAGATCTCTCTCTCTCTCCAGAAAACCCTACTTGTTGTATTAAGAACGCAGAGAGTCGAGTCGCAGGGAGCAGCGAGCGACACGGCGAGCGCCTGGGGGATCGGTCGAAGCCACCACATACACAGGTCTGTTCTGTGTCTCTCCTCCTCCTTCTCCTCCTCCTCCTCCTCCTCCTCTTCTTCTTCTTCTTCTTCTTCTTCTGGATTTGAGCTTCCTCACGCTTCGTCTTCTGTTTTTTCTGCTCTTTCAGAATCCCTACTTTTTTTTTTTGCTATCTCGTAAAAATCTGATTTTTTGTTCTTTGCGTGCAAGGGTGGGGGTGGAAAAGGGAGCGAGAATGAAGGGGAGGGAAAGGGAACGAGGGAGGAGAGAGGTGGGAGGGGGAGGGGGAGGATAAAGGAAGAGGGAACTGGAACGGGAACGGGAACGGGAACGGGTGGACGGAGGGAGCGGGAAGGAAGGCGAGGGAGAGAGGGAGGAAATCGAAAGATATATTTAACCTCTTCTTAGGCCGGCATGACCATGAGGCAAAACGTGCAATTCTGTGTGTGTGTGTGTGTGTGTCTACGAGAGGAAGAAGAGTTGGAGGGGTCTGAACCGAATTCAATCTATCAAACACCTTTCTTGCAAGTGATAGGCCAGTAGAACTTGAAAAGTCATGACCCTTAGTGCTCTCCATTTGAACTTCTGTCTCCCGGTGGACATTTTGGGGAATGGTTTTCTCTGCAGCTTGATTGCAAGTTTCATGGTCGTGTCTGCACGTGTCGACTCGTCTAATGTATCTCCTTTTTGAACTCCTTTAAGGTTATTAAAGAAACATATTTTAGAATCCAACAACGATGTTTTCATGGTTATTAAAGAAACATATTTTCTATGGTGTTTTCATGGTCTAATAGCCACTTAAGACGCCATCATGTGAGATCATATAAAAATACGAGTTTGTATGTGGAGCAATCTTAGAAAGGGTTAAACTGATGTAAGCTCCCAGCTTTTGTAATGTTTAATTGGAATTAGAGAATTGATTATCAGTCGATGCTTCTGTAATATAATTTGTGCCTAATTGGCTTGGGTCGTTACTGGAACGACATTACTGTAACATTACTATTGATGGATAGACGAATGTATCTTGAAACGTGGAGCTCTTCACATGCACTAGTATGCTTATATGTAGGAGAAAAAATGGTCAATATTGTAACTTGTGCTCGTTTTTCCATCATATGTTGGATTTCAAGAAACATTTTCTGGATTGAAGTTAATATGAATTCCTGATATTAATACATTTTCATAGCTAGTTGGCGTGCTCCATGTTTATAAATGGCATGATCATAAGGCTATTGTTGATGGCTAGATCAATGGAGCTTGGACAGAGGAGCTCTTCATTGCGATAGTATGGTAGTTGGGAATGAGTTTATGTGTGGCATTTGGAACAATGTTTAGGAGATGGCTGGAGGGAGATAATTTGGTTAAGTTTGATAAGTTGCATCTCATGGAAGAGGAGGAAGCGTGGGAGCTCCACTCAAATCAATTAAGATCCTCTTGGTTTGCCTCGTAGCATCCAATCTCTAGTCCAAAATTGAATGCAATACATTGTTTAATTGTTTGATCCTAGGTTGATTTCTTTGGTTCTGGAAGAGGAATGAAAGTGTACCTACACTCTTGTAATGATAGTCAATTTCACATGTCCAGTTTGGTGATTAAGCCGAAACTTCACTACCTGGATTGTAAGTATGAGCCGCCGGTCAAATCGGACGATTTATGTTGGCAATCTTCCTGGGGATATTCGTGAAGAAGAGATTGAGAACCTCTTTCACAAGGTTTACATATTTATTTTGATAGCAAGATTTTTCACACCTTTTATTTTCTGAAATTCAACATTTATTCATTCTTGTGCTTTGTAATAATGTAATAAATTAATGCTTTTGCAGTATGGACCTATTGTTGATATTGATATGAAACAACCTCCTCGTCCCCCTGGTTATTGCTTTGTTGAGGTGAAACATGAAAACTTTGATATTGCAAAGAGTATTTTGTACCTGTCTTAGAGCCTACTGATGGTTCTTGAAATTTTGCAGTTTGAAGACGAGCAAGATGCAGAAGATGCGATACGAGGGCGTGATGGATATAACTTCGATGGGCATCCTATAAGGGTATGCTGTAGAACTGACAACCCTGATGGTTTAGTTGGTTTGGATGACTGGAAAAGGTGTTAGTGCAATTCAAGTGTCTATTTGAATTGAAGCCTTATTTGTTTTGGACATTATTATTTTAGCCTTGTTTTCTGCTTATAATACAAATATATAAGCTGATTATTTTAGCCTTGTTTTCTGTTTATAATACAAATGTATAAGCTGGTTATTTTTTATTGTACAATTCACGGTAAATTTCTGAGGTATCAAATATGGATTTGGAAACTAGGTCTGCGATTCTTCCTTATTTAATCGCTCTATGAATCATGAGCCTAGCTAGCCCCAGAAATTAATACTCGTATGCATTGGTCTCAAAATACTTAATTTATTCATCATTGGTAACCTAAATCTGCTTGATTGTAATCTTGGGTTTTGTCAATGGCACCATAGTAGGTGTCACTATTCTCTCCCCATAGATTTTGTTGCTCATTATCTTGGCCATGTTACTAGCACATATTTTGGTCTGTAGGTTGTAGTTTATCATTGTGAATCTTAAACAATGGTAGTTTGTTTTTTGCTTTTGCAGGTTGAGTTGGCCCATGGAGGTAGAGGCCCATCTTCTTCTTCTGATAGGAACAGCAACCACAGTTATACAGGTGGAAGAGTTGGTGGTGTTTCCAGACGGTCAGATTATAGGGGTAAGTATTACCTGCTGAAGCTCATCCTATCTGATGATCATCTTATTAGTTTGGCTGAACTCTTATTATTTCCTTGCAGTTGTTGTAACCGGATTACCACCTTCGGCTTCTTGGCAAGATTTGAAGGTTTTGTTATCTTCTAGTTTAGTAGATAGGAAGTTTTCATTTCTTTGCCTCACCTTTTCTGTCGCTACCACTGTGTAGGATCATATGCGCCGTGCCGGTGGTGAGGTTTGTTTTGCTCAGGTCTTCCGAGATGGAAGAGGTAAGGATCTGGACTGTGCTTTTGCTTAATAGGAAACTTTAAACAGTGAGCTCTATTTTGTCTGCACGTCTAACAATGTGGTCCTATTTCAGGACTTGTTGGCATTGTAGACTATACGAACTATGATGACATGAAACATGCGGTATGCAAAATTTATGCTTGAGAAGTAATTTCTTATTCGATATGTTTTTGTTGAAGTCCAGTTGTTTGAATGTGCCTTCAGTAGACTTGCCTAAGCTTAATCAAAATGTATTCTTCTTTTAATTTTGTACATTGTAAGAATCTGCAGTAAAATCATGTTTCATAATGCAAAACCTATAAGATGTGTTGTCTACGCAGATACGGAAACTGGATGACTCAGAGTTTAGGAATCCTTTTGCGAAAGGATATATAAGAGTAAGTGCAACGGGTCCACTCAGGGCTATTTTCATTTTAAATCATGTGGACAGCAGAGACTCCATGGGAGAACCTTGGCTGCAGGTGAAAGAAGATAGAAGCAAGGGAAATAGAAGCAGAAGCCCTAGTAGGAGCCGGAGCCGGAGCCGGAGCCGGAGCCGTGATCGCAGGTCACGAAGCCGCTCGAGAAGCCGTAGCCGAAGTGCTAGCCGCAGTCGCAGTTCTAGCTATGATAAGAGTCCTCGCAAGTGAGTATATCATTTCCTTTCAAACCAGATGCATTTCTTGTTTTCACAGAAAAGTGTGCAGAAAGTTTGTGTTGAGCGGGGTTCAGAATTTTTGGATATCTGTAGAAATTCTAAACATTTACCAGAATACCTTGGTATGAATAAAAGTGTAGTTTGAAGGGTTCTCTGGCGATTCGTGATGGGTAATCTCATGCATGCATACATGCATAGATGTTGGGCTTTTCCTTCATTTTATTAGAGTTTGTGATTATGTTTTGTGTGATATATTCTATTTCCTTCCGAATGGATAGCCACAAGGCACTCCAAAAGAGTTCAAGATCCAGGTCAAGGTCACGCTCGAGATCCAGAACTCCTCCACGGTGAGTGTTTCTCGCATATTGGGCTCATGGGTACGTATTTGTTTTATGACTGTCATTGTGTTTGCTTCAGTAGGCGAAGCCGGAGTCTTAGTCCAATCCAGTCTAAGTCAAGGTCGGCGTCTCGCTCGGTGAGTTTAAAATGAACCATATGCATCTGACCCCATTGTGACACCTCATTAATTCGACGACCCTGTTAATGCAGCCGCCCAAAGTAGAGCGAAGTGTAAGTAAAAGCCCAACCCGTAATGTGAGCAGGAGCAGATCAGTTTCTGCGGTATATTCTATTTCCTTTCTGCTGCTGCTACTTACAGAGTAGTGTCATTCTATTCTTCTAACTGTAAGTTTGTACTGCAGGAAGGTTAAACATGTGAGGTAGCGTCACTGAGCTTTCCACTGCTAAAATTGTCAGTCTGTTTCCAGTGTCTGGTGATGCTAGACAGCCACTAATCTAAATATATGCTTTAACAAGTCGGTGAGAAGAATGTCACCTTTTAGAGGTGTTTCTCAAAATTGTCTGCCTTAATTGAAGTCTTGATGTGTTTTGATGTGTTTTGACGGACAAGCTGCATCAGCTCGGGCCTCCTTTTGGGTATTTGCAAATATGATGATGTACGACGACAAGAGCCCATTCAACTTGATAAAATTGTTTTGATGATCTGCGAGTGTTTGCTTTCATTCCCCGAGTTTATATGGTGCAAATACATGCTTATATGCTTGTTTCTGTTTTATACAAGTAAATAAGAATCTGGACGATTGAAATCTTGATTGAATGAGGTACTGTCGGAATCTAAAGGCATGCAGCATTATCCAAGCTTCAAATTGTGAAGCGATTGGAAGTTAAAGTCTGTAGATTTGCTGGAGTGAAATACGGAATGGGCGTTTTCCACCTTTCCGAGTACATATTTCCGTGATCTTGATTGAATAAATGTGCTTAGTTTCCTTCGGATTAGATTTGGCTGTAGACGGTGGTTTGGGAGACGTTTTCCAGCGAAGTTTTCTGCACCAAAAGAAGAAAGAGAAGAAGAAGAAGAAGCTGGAATGGGTTAGAAGGAAAACACATGCATGCGAAGACACTGTCAATGAAGAAAGGAACCAGGTTCCAATGTATATGATTGCTTCCAAGGATCAGGCAAGCATCCAAGATTGAGCTGCTGTCAGCAAGCAGAAGTACTAGGGACAGAGATGTTATGCTATCCGCACTGCTAGGGAGAGAGCTATGGCGGCTAGACACTAGTTCTAACAATGCAACCCAAGGAAGGGGGGCTAGGGCAGCTATACACTAGTTCCAACAATGCAGTGCAATGCAATGCAATGGAGACGGAGCTATGGCAGCTATACACTAGTTCTAACAATGCAATGCAATGCAATCCAATGCAATATGCAAGGGAGAAGGAGCTATGGCAGCTATACACTAGTTCCAACAATGCAATGCAATGCAATCCAATGCAATGGAGAGGGAGGTATGGCAGCTATACGCTAGTTCTAGTAATGCAATGCAATGCAATGGAGAGGGAGCTTATGGCAGCTGTTAGAGCACTAGTTATATGACAGGAGAGGGAGTATGGCAGCTAGACACTAGCTCTAACAATGCAACGCAAACCCTAAACCCAAGACAATCGATGCAAACCCTAACTAAACCCAATGCAATCGATGCAAACCCTAACTAAACCCAATGCAATCGATGCAAACCCTAACTAAACCCAATGCAATCAACGCAAACCCTAACTAAACCCGATGCAATCAACGCAAACCCTAACTAAACCCGATGCAATCAACGCAAACCCTAACTAAACCCGATGCAATCAAGGCAAACCCTAACTAAACCCGATGCAATCAATGCAAACCCTAACTAAACCCAATGCAATCGACGCAAACCCTAACTAAACCCACTGCAATCAATGCAAACCCTAACTAAACCCAATGCAAACCCTAACTAAACCCAATGTAAACCCTAACTAAACCCAATGCAAACCCTAACTAAACCCAATGCAAACCCTAACTAAACCCGCTGCAAACCCTAACTAAACCCGCTGCAATCAATGCAAACCCTAACTAAACCCAAATGCAATGGAGAGACGGGAGGCATCTGTTACAGACAGCACTCTCGCTGCAATCCATGAAACGAGTGAGCGACGGCTACAGAGAGAGAGAGAGAGAGAGAGAGAGCGAGACAGAGACAGAGAGGAGACCTTGATGTAGGTGGCTATGGCGGCGGCGTCGGCGTGGGCGTGGTAGAGCGCGGACTGCGTGGCGCGCAGGGCGACGTGCGGGTCGGCCGTGATGCGCGGCTTGCGGCGCATGTACTCCTTGGAGGAGGCGGCGGCGGAGCGCGTGACGGTGTCGGTCATGCACTTGGCGGAGCGCGCGATGCGCACGAGCTTCTCGAACTCCGCCTGCCCCACCGCGGCGCTGGCGGCGCAGTAGGCCTCCACCGCGCGCTGCGCCGCCG
>JBBBWG010000659.1:0-17482 GCA_037176905.1 Azolla pinnata
CTCTCGCCCTCGCCCGCGCACATCCAGGCCGCCGCCGCCGCCGCCGCGCGCCAGCTCGGCGCCGCCGCCCATAATGCTACTGCTTTTGGGCCCCATAAGCCTATTACAATTGGCCACAAGCCTATTCCAATTGGCCACAAGCCTATTCCAATTGGCCACAAGCCTATTCCAATTGGCCACAAGCCTATTCCAATTGGCCATGCTGTTGCCCATGCAGCAGCTGCCCCATCCTCCTCTTCCTCCTCACCATCGCCACCATCATCATCATCACCACCATCACCATCGCCACCACCATCAGCACCACCATCGGCATCATCATCAGCACCATCATCAGCATCCTCATTTTCACCACCAATGCCGCCGCCGCCGCCGCCACCATCCTCATCCTCACCCCCATCGTCCACATCATCCTCACCATCCTCATCCTCATCATCCTCATCATCCCCACCATCCTCATCATCCTCATCATCCTCACCATCCTTCTCATCCTCATCCTCACCACCACCAGCACCACCACCATCCTCATCCTCACCACTACTACCACCACTACCACCACTACCACCACCACCACCACTACCATCATCATCATCATCATCATCATCATCATCTTCCTCCTCCTCCTCCTCCTCCTCATCATCATCACCATCCTCATCCTCCTCCTCCTCCTCCTCATCACCATCCTCATCCTCATCATCCTCCTCCTCCTCCTCCTCCTCCTCCTCATCACCATCCTCATCCTCATCATCCTCCTCCTCCTCCTCCTCCTCATCATCATCAGCATCCTCATCCTCATCATCCTCCTCATCCTCCTCATCCTCCTCCTCCCCACAGCACCCACAGCAAGAGCATCACCACCACCACCACCACCACCACCACCACCGCCACCAACAGCAACAGCAATTCCTACCTCCTGATCAGCACCACCTTCCGAGTCTTCATTATGACCCTTACTCTCCCATCCTGCACCATATTCCCGATCCCGTAATTATTCCCTCCCCTCCCTACAACTCCCAAGGTCCTGCGCTTCTACCTGCCGAATTCGCATTCGCCGACACTATCGACTTCAACTCGGGGATCTTCGACATCTCTCTTTGGGATTGACCTCACACAATAATATGCAGTACCCCCTGTGCGCGCACTTATAAGCATCCCCATTCAAGCCCGGGGGCTGCAATATCCCTTGCATGAGATATTGACACCGATTGGAACTAGCAGCAGTCGGTCAACGCGGCTAATTCACAGCGACTCTATAATTCGCAGCATTGCATTGAGATCTTTGAGCTGCATGTCGACAACGCAGCGATTCAAGCGGCATTCAACGGACATTGTAATAGCTTCCATGCAGCCCTCCAATACTGCAGAGCTCAACACCGGAAGATCACCAGCCATCGATGTACACCTCTACCCTAATTATGGCCGACCATCCGATCCGTTTGGACGCTCTAATTCATTGGTTGGCGTCATTGTATGTATTTCCACTCTCGTTTCGGCCACATTGGCGATTGATCACAAAATTTATTAAACAAAAACGTGACTCGGTACTATTTATTGCGTTATCTAGCACCCAAGAGTGCAATGTGCCGATGCAGAAAACACCCAGCCAGCATTCAAATAGTATTCGTGCGACAAAGGGAATTCTCGGTCTCTTCAGATTCTCTCCTAATTCGTGGGTTAATTACATAATCAACCTTGGCTATTTTCAGATCATCTGTTGATGATCTCGAAGCCCAGTCTTGCAAGTTTCACTAATCATTTGAAATGGCGCATTGCATCATGAAATATTCCAACCTATGCTAGATCTAAATCGATAATCAATACATTGTATCGTCACTCTTTCTCTGATCGGAAGCTCAAATCTCATGTAATTTGCTCGGAGAATGAGGTATATATCTATGGTGGCTTCTCTGTCGCAAGATCAATCAGACCCCTAATTTCCATCATGATCAAAATTTCACAACTGGGACACGAATCTATCTATGTATTTTGCAGAGGACACAATGCATCATGAAAACTATTCTCCAGCTTGAATCAGTTTTCATCCATCAAATTAGTTCCCAGCCTGTATGCAAGTCCGCGTTCTAAACGCCATTGCCTGAATTCCATGAAAGATACCCATAAAAGGCTTGTACCTTCATGAACAGTATCCCAGTCAATGATTCGTTCAGCTGAGTCAGTCAGGAGAGAAATCAGGGCTTGACAGCCTGGCCCATGAAAAATATATACAACATAAGAGCTTCCAGAGAAGATTGGTGAGAGACATTAAGTGCACAGCAGGACTGATATTGATGGTCAGACATAGGCAAGGCATTTACAAAAGAATCATTTACACATTTAAGTGGCTTCCTTTTCAATTCCTTTATTTCAATGTATCGCCATCTTGGGATGGGGTGGGCTGGTCCAAATCGCAATTGTGCTTGGGAAAGGTCCGATTTGTACGGAAAATTGCAAATAATGGAGTGGGAGGCGTTCAGGCAATGAAGTACATAGGATTGGGTACTTTAAATACGCGGTTTCCAGTAGAGTATCCCTTTAGATCACTCCATTGATCACCCATATTGCCCCATATGTGGTATCCTTGATCCTCAAGTTCAAGCCTCTTTGCGGACTTGTACGCTGTGGCCGTCAAAACCTCATCTGCTTCTTGCCTACAATCACAGATCAATGAATATGAACATGATGTAAAACAAGCTTAAACTTTTTTTTTCTAACGAAATAGTCATGGGAGGATTTGCTCTTAATGTTACATTTGTGAAAGACGCATGTTCTTAACATTAATTATTACATTTGTAACCAAACTTCTTGTCCATGTCACAATACCCATAGGGGGGGGGGGGAAGCCATTCTGGCTGAAGAATAACCAATTAGGTGTACCTTAAGATCAAACCTGCCCAGCCGCTGTATCCTTCTTGAAGTAAATTTTGCTCAGTAATATTGCGTTTATTCTCACCTCTTCCGGTGAGAAAGAATACACTAACTTTTGCTTCAATCAGTAGGTTGTACAAAGACAGTATGGGACCTATAGCTGGAGCTGCAGTCAAAAGCTCCCATTCACCCCAGCTGGTTCTATTGAAAGGAATGGCCCTGTACAGTAAGGAAATATGAAAGTTTAGAAAGGAAATATGAAAGGAATCCAGCATAAAGACTCTGATAGATCGTGCAAAGTTAGATAGGCGATGCGACATTGGCATCGACCAGCAAGACCCATGAAGAATATTCTGTTCTTTTAGAATTATAAAGCACATCGGAATATTCTGTACTCTAAGAGAGAAAGAGAGAAAGCATGTTCTAGATTACACTTTGCCCTAAATCATATGTTGTCTTGCGTAGTTCAGGGGAGAATAACGCCCGCCACCACAACCCATTGAAGAATATAGTTATATTACCCTTTTAGAACAGTTAAGCTACTGATCGATTTAAGCAGCGATGTTGGAACAAGTGAACCAGGTCGCAGATTGCTGCATCAGAATGAGAGGATTTTATGTCTAGTCTCGACAAAGCTATGGAGACAGTTTGTCAAAACTCTAGCCTAAAGTTGGATCTCTACCCTTGGCTTCACGAGATTTCAGCTGACATGTAAAGATCTCACATCAATATTGCTACCCTGTATGTCTGTGGTCTCAGCTGGACATCATGGAACAGGCCTGAATACCTGATCCCCTCTGATCATTGTTTCATGGAGTTTGACATTAAACATGTAAGGACTTCAAATGACGTTCTATGATTTATCAATATTTACAGTTGGCTTCATCTCCACAGCCTTCCTATTGAGGAGAATAATGCCATGCAGGTACTGTTTTCTCCCTCCTCAGCCTATTAATCCTAATATAATGAGATTATAGCCCTCAATAGAACAACATTGAAATTCCCGGCCCATGATTTCCAAGAACTAATATGGACAAGAATATCCATCCAATAGACTAGAATTTGTGGCAGTACGCATAACTACTAAATTTTCTACTGTTGTGGGATATTCTGAAGTAAAAATATGGATAATATGCATACTGAAAATTTGACCTTTGTTTTAAGATAAAAAGAAAAGTTACCCGAAATGGTGCTCTGAATAATATGAAATATGACTGAGTGCAGTGTCGTCGATGTCAAATATCCATGCATCCTTTCCATCTTCCCTCAAGATCAAATCACGAGCATATGCTATGGCTTCCTCAGCCAAGACCTCCACATCAGAAGCATACTGCCTTCCAACCATGTAATTACCAATAAAATTCTCGCATGAAGCAGGAATGACAGACCAGTTAACAAAGTTTCCTATCTCTGCATTTATCCTCCAGCTCTGGCACAATGTGTTCGCCATGCCATCATCATGTCTCACAAAGTCGAAGCAGTCACATGAAGCCAAGGAGAACATTGCCAGAAGGGACAATGCGAACATGATGAGAGCTCTCATTCTAGCAGATTTGCAAATTTAGATTACAGAGAGGTTGCACCCTGTGAAAAGGAAAAGGAAAAGGAAAATCTATTTACTTACATGATTGTATAAAGATGTAAAAACAGATGCCAACGTCAATCACATGTAACAAAGATTTTGCTATCGTGATTATTTGCAATATGCTTACAAAGACACAGTAGATTCAATCTCCATAACCGTGGCACATGGAAGACAGCAAAGAGACAGGCATCGAAGTAAAAAAAAAGAAAAAGAAAGAAAAACTAATCCACCCCGAACCTGCAGATCGAAGACGATGGGGTGAAGAAACTAATCATCACATCTATTCATAAAATAATGCTGTGAAGGAGCAATGGCAGTATATCTATATGCTCTGTTCTGTTCGTGTAGACACGGACATTCAGAAAGATCAGAAAATCGCATAGACCGGGGAAAAAGAGATTGCAGCAAAAGCAGCGCTTTCAAGTAAGCTTCTTGATGAACGCGTAACTGGAGAGATTCTAGCCCGTGTGCAAACGAGGGATTGGCAATAGCTTGAGACGATCTTAGGAATGATCAATGGTGAAAAAACTGCCGTACGCAGCACAGCGGAAAAAAAGGGAATATTTGACAGCGAAAGATACCTGGCGAAACGAGGGTGCCAAAATCTCAGAAGCGGTTTCTTGATGAAGAAGAAAAGCCCTCGTGCCGAAGTGAGAGAATCAAAACTTTGCAGAGAAGATGGATAAAGGATCTCGACGCGCAAGGAAAACGTGTGCACAGTTCTATGCCAAGGATCGCGGATCGTTCATGGATTGACCTGGTTAGGGAGCTGCAGGGACGGCAATCCGAGTCGAGTTTCAATGGGGGGGAGAGACGAACGAAAAAAGCAGAAGCAAAACAAAACACGGAGATACGAGAACCAGGAAACGTGCAGAGAAGGGGAAAGAAGAAGCGGCAGCGTACCATTCGGGCGAAGATCGGGATGGATGGACGGGTGCAGGAGGAAGAGAGGTCGATCTTGCTCGGCCCGACGGCTGTGGATGGAGGAATCGGGACGGAGGAAGGAGGTTCAGGAAAGAGCGGCGAAATCCTTGCAAATCTCTTAGTTATTTGAAGAGAAACAGAGGCAGATGCAGCAGCGATGGCGACCTTGCAGGAGGTGAGCAGCAGCGATGGCGACCTTGCGGACAAGCAGCAGCGATGGCGACCTTGCGAGCAAGCAGCAGCAGCGATGGCGGAAGCAGAAGAAGAAGCAGAAAGAAGAAGAAAGAAGAAAGAAGAAGAAGGAGAAGGAAGAAGCGCAGGTTAATTAATTAAACGCATGAACAAAACCGATTAATCCAAAGCTTAATTAAACAGAAGACAATTATGTGTAATTGTTTTTCTTTCTCAGATAGAAACATCAGGAATTTTGCCTAAAGTTCCCCCCTAAAGTTCCCAAAGACGTGCGGAGAACGGCAACTTGGGGCACAATCACAATCAGCACAATGATCGATCCTTTTCAAACCAATTGAAAAGATGAAAAAAAAACAGGGCGATGCAAAACCGCGATCGATCTGTTCATCAAGCACTCCAAACTGCATCGAGAAAGAGAGAGAGAGAGAGAGAGAGAGAGAGAGAGAGAGAGAGGAACAGTGATATGGATCAGTGCCACCGAGTCGAGTCAGACTGGCGCTCTGAAAGATAAGCCCTTCATCGCTTGCTCGATCTCACAGTACAATAAAGACTTCTTTCTTAATCGATTATTCGTGTTTAGAAGGCGCTGCATCTGCATTCATCCGTTACTCCGGTCGCAAAGTGTTCGTGTACATGTAGCAACAAGCACCAAGGCCCTTCATCATCTCTTTCGGCTTCTATATACACAGGGCAGAGTTGGCAACAAAGCCATTCCGTGTTTACTCGGATTTCATTCTTACCTGACCATAGCCAACACATGTACGATGTATCAAACAGCAAATCTCCCTCCATGCGATCGGTGGGTTACTGCAACCATCGACCAACCGGACAATTGCAGTGCAGGGAAAGAACAGATCCAAATGTCTGTAGTTATGTACTCATTATTATGCAAATCACAGAAAGCACAAGGAAACAGAGCTCATTTGCACAAGGAAGCGAGAACGCGCCGAGGGGGCTCGAAGGATCGCCTCGCATGCTGAACCGTAATGTTGTCGAGAATGAACACGTCGCCCGATTGCCACGGAATGGCAACACTCTCCTCGTGCAGGATCGCCAAGCAGCCCAAGACAGCTTCCTCTGGTAGCAGCGATCCATCGCCGAAAACAACAGCTCTCCGCGGATCGTTCCGGACATCGTCCCATCCCGTATAGGCTGCCACCATGCTGTTGAACCACACCTTCTGCCCCTTCCTCTCGTCCGATTTGATGGCTGGCAACGGGCCCGACACCGTCCTCACGTCGCCGTTCTCGAGCCATTCCAGCTTCATGCCGAGCTTCGCGGCCCTGCACATGCATAATCCGACTTGATTACTATCACTAATGCGATGCTTTCTCGGCATACGATCATCGGACTACCAGTGCAACGCTTTTTTGGCATAAGATCATCGGATTAACAATGCAACGCTTTTTTTGGCATACGAACATCGGATTACCAATGCAATGCTTTCGGCATAAGATCATCGGATTACCAATGCAATGCTTTTTTGGCATACAAACATCGGATTACCAATGCAATGCTTTTTTGGCATACAAACATCGGATTACCAATGCAATGCTTTTTTGGCATAAGAACATCGGATTACCAATGCAATGCTTTCGGCATAAGATCATCGGACTACCAATGCAATGCTTTTTTGGCATAAGATCATCGGATTACCAATGCAGCGCTTTTGGCATTAGATCATCAGATTACCAATGCAATGCTTTTGGCATTAGATCATCGGATTACCAATGCACTGCTCTCGGCATGAGATCATCGGATTACCAATGCAATGCTTTTGGCATGAGATCATCGGATTACCAATGCGATGCTTTTGGCATGAGATCATCGGATTACCAATGCGATGCTTTTGGCATGAGATCATCAGATTACCAATGCAATGCTTTTGGCATGAGATCATCGGATTACCAATGTAACGGTTTTTTGATATATGATCATCGTGCTTAATTATTTACAGACCTCTTTTCTGCTTCGCTTCTGTCCTTGGTCATGAACGTGGACTGCCATCCCCGACCGATCGGCGATGATGCATCGTCGGATTCGCTCATCACCCGTATGTACATTAGCCCATGCCTCTCTAGCTTCTCCACAAACTCCGGATACGCTGCCTGCATCCTTGAGTACACCGAATGGCTCAACACGATGGGTGTCTCTCCTCCTTTGGCTGGCTCTACCTCACAGAAGAAGAATACCTTCGATGGAAACTCGGGTACCTAAGATGGTTTTTATCAAAAGAACCCAAAACACTGATTATTTTCCGGTAATACAACTACGCTACTGTCTGTATATTCGAACGGAAATTGAAAGGAAAAAAAAACTCAAAAATCGAAAGAATGTGCACAATGTGCATGCGCCTGAGAAACAGGTTGTTTAGCGCCTTGATAATTTACATGATAAAACCAGCTCCTTAAAATTTTCTGTCTTTTTCAATGAGGGACTGCATACGAACCACATTATTGAGTATTTTCTGTCTCATGGGCAAAGTTAGCCTTTAGAAAAGGTCCTATATATCTTTCCTTTCATCTCTCTCAGCAAGCAAGCATCGAAAGAAAAAGAGAGGCTGTGGAGGGTAGAGAGGGGGATCATCGGTTGAGATTCCATACCAAAGGGTATGTATGCCTTCATTAAAAAACATCGAATTCGACATCCCACATCGACGAAAGGACCACCACCAACCCCTCTTCACTATTGATGTTTGTTACTTTCTGAAAGGGAAAGGAAACTAAGAGTTTGCATCATTGCATTATTGTACCACAGAAACAGTTTTTACCAACACAACGATCCAAAGGATGGACGGTTATTGCCGAAAGATCGATACCACAGTACCAAAAACCTTTTTGGAATCGGTAAAATTGATATGAATGTAGAAATTTCAGCCAATGATCCGACATGGATCTACCCAGTTGTGAACTTCTCAGATTTCATTTCAACAAAAGGTCAATGGTTCTGCACATAAAACTAGGGCAGTCTTAGAGATCGGCACCCAGCGATGGGCACCAAAAAAAGGAACAATTTTCGGCTACATCTTGTCTATTCTTATGGAAAACAAGCTCAACGAAATCTGATCACACAAAAGAGGGAAACACAGCAGAAATTAACAAAGAGATGGGGAAAGTTTTATGGGCATGGAGTGAACTGACCTGGGCCATTTCATGGTGGAAGGGGATCTTCTGGTCGGGGGGCGATTCGTTGGAGGTGAAGACGCGGCCGCAGACGTTGGTGCGAGGAGCCGCCCCGCCCACGTAGGGCAGCTCGGCCCACGCACAGGCCTCCACAACGGCGTTGAAATCAGAGGCCTTCTGGATGGCCGAGAATCCGCGGAGAAGGAGAGCTCCATGCTCCTCCAACTTCGCCTCCAACCACCCGCGGTTCTCCGCCAGAGCATCCGCGACTCCTCGGATGCTTGCGAGGCCCGGGCTAGGGTTTCGAGGAGCCTGATCGTGCGCCGCATCGTCGCGGCTTGCAGTGTAATTAGGGTTGGGGCGTATCACCAAGGGGAAGGGGCGGCCATCGACGGTCTTCTGCTCCGCTACGTCGCCGAGGATGAACTGCGGAGGAAGAACTGCGGCAACAGTCAGCGCTGCGGCAATCGCAACCATCTCTGCCTCGATTCTTCTTCTTCTTTCTCTTCTTCTTCTTCTTCTTCTTCTTCTCCTTCTTCTGTTGTTTCTTGCAGCTGAGCTTTGACCAGGTTCAATGTCTTTTCTTCCTGATTTCTTCTTTGTTCTTGTTTCTGTTCTTCTTCTTGTAGTGGGCCTCAACAAGACAAGAACAAAAAAACACAGTTCTTGTAGTGGGCCTCAACAAGACAAGAACAAAAAAACACAGCACTCTCAGGTGCAAATTTTGACTAAACAAGGAATTTCTTATGCCTCTACAAAGTAGTAGTGTCTCCAGAAGAGACAGATCATGGTCTTTAGTAAAAAAATGGAAATGGAAGGCTTTTTAAGTACTCTCGTGTGAACCGATGTCGTCGGCGTAGGGAGAATCTTCTGGTAGAGATCCGGAACAATCTGGAGCGAGTTTGTAGAGAGACATGTGAAAGAAAGGAAGGAAGGAGAGGGATTCGAACCCTCGGTAAACAACAGTCTACTTAGCATTTCCAGTGCTACACCTTAAACCCCTCGGTCATCCTTTCGTTAGGTTTGATTTATCGGATACTCTCACGCATTCTAAATAGTTGGGTAACAAAGCGGCAAGCAAGCCGATGCATGCCTCTTCGGAACAGGGTTCAGCAAAGTCGCATGAAGAGGGCTAGGGAATGACATACATGCTTGGATAGATGATATGTTTTTTTCTTTAAGGGTGCGCATCCCAACAATGGTAGTAGGCCCCCCTTCGATTGGAGCGATAGCCTAAACAATGCCAATCATATTCGCCAAACATAATTTGCCAGGGGGGGACCCTCGAGTCAGAGACAGAACGGATGCGTCAATAAAGCAATCGACGACGTCTTCTCCACGGGGGGGGGGGGGGGGAAGGTAGCATCTCCGATGCTGCGAAATCCCCTGAACAAACCGCATCCATGTTCAATCCTTCAAAAAACAATGGAACCCCAACCATTCCCCAAACCAGGCGTTTCTCAATCCCGACTCGATACTAGCCAAGTGCCGTTCCTTCAAGCGGAAAACACCCCACGTTAGCCACGTTGTGACTCTCCACCCTCATTCACTCATTCATCTGATCGGCCCGACGCGCACGAACGAATGGATTAATAACGGGATTCCCACAGCTCGAAGCAGATCGAAGCCGGATACAGATCAATATATAGCTAGCTAGATCTCGCTTGCACGTCACGGGGCCGGGGCGCAGCGCAAGGGCAAGCCGGTGGCATCGTCGACGATCACGATGTGGGCGCGTTCGCACGGGAGAACGTCCTGGGACAGCGAGGCGCCGGCGGAGCGGAGGCGGGCCAGAGTGGAGGGGCGGTTGAAGAGGTCGATGACGGGGAGCAGTTGCGGCGGGGGGAGCCTGGAGTCTGGCAGGAGATCCCCGAAATCCCGCGTCAGCAGCGGCACCTCGTAGTCCTGGGCGCGATGCGGCAGAGCGTTGTGCGCCGAGTCCACGTGCGCGCCCGGCTCCACGTGGTTGGTCGACAGGCTCGGCTGGCCCGGCCCGAAGTTGGGGTAGAGCGTGACGTAGCCGCGCAGGTACATCATGTCGATCAGGAACTTCTTCCACGATCCCTGCCAGCCGTTGGTGCGCGAGCGCGGGATCTGGACGCTGCTGTTCTTCGCGTTCGCCACGTAGCGCTCGCCCATGTACGCGTAGAACTCGCGCCAGTGCTTCGGGAAGAAGAGCGCCCCCCAGCTGCAGGGGAGCTGGTGCAGGTAGGGCGTGCGCGGGTGCACGGCCGCGAACGCGCCGCTCGCGTCCCACCGCGGCCGCTCCTTCACCACCTCGATGATCCGCGGCGTGTAGAGCGCGATCGCGTTCAGCTCCGGCAGCGACACCTGCATTAGGGTGGGGGGGGGGGGAAATTCTCATTGCCGCCGGAAACACCCACAAAGCAGCAGACAGTCAGTCAGCTGTATCTGGGCATTTCCGTTTACGAGCGAGCATTACCATTCACTGACCTCTGTACGTAGATAGATAGATAGATAGATCGTGGCGTTCTATGCCATAGCGCCGGTTATTTGTGGACTAGTTCATTAACGAACGAAGGGCGAGAATCGCCTCCGTAGAGGTGGCGTTCGCTGACCTCTCTGTATATTGTACTGTTCACACACCAATAGGGTCAGATATTTGTGGGCTAGTTTGTTTGTGGGGCTAGTTTGTTTATGAACGAAACCGGAAGGGTGGAGGATTTTGCCTTAGTGAACTAGCCCACAAAATAGCTGACCCCCTCACAATTCTTTAATGGACTAGCCCACAAATAGCTGGCCCTGAAAAAATGTCAGACAAATACCGACACCACGAGCGTATATAACCGATTCCATCGTAAACATCGCCATACCCGTACTGTGTTCACACCCCTCGAGGGCTTCGCCGACTCGTGAACACACTCCATACAGTACAGTACAGAGAGAGGGATGTCAAGTGAATTGGCTATATATGCTTCGTGCGGAGCAACGCACCGTCGATGCTGTGGTTTCGGACGCGGATCCGATCGATCTCACACACCTGCGGGTCGTAATGGTACGCCAGTAACGTGTACTTGAGCCAGAGGTAGAAGAAGGGCGAGACCTCGACGTCGTCCTCGAGCAGCAGCCCGAAGCTGTGGTCCGACGCCGGGTACCAGCTCTCGCTCACCGCGCGGATGAGCCCGCCCTGGATGATCCTCCTGTGCAGCGCCTTGCTCCCGTGGGGCCAGTCGAAGCCGGCCGCGACCCGCAGCGTGCGCACGTCCGCCTTGCGGTCAATGTGAAACGACAGCGCGATGACGTCGCCCACGTAGTGCGCCGCCGCCAGGGACGCAAGCAGCCGTTCCAGCGACGCCGGCCGGTTCTGCGTTATCACGCTGATGGATATGCTCATCTTCGCCCAGTCTGTAAATCCAATAGCAGATTTAAAAATAAATTTTAAAAAACCCCGATTCCCCTTCTGTTTAGGGAGCAATCGTCCACGATTGATTCCAGACCAACTCGTAAATCAATCCTCTTCCTGTGATGAATGATATAAATAAACAAGCCTTTTCTTTCGATCATGCTCTTGATTCTTCCTAATGACATGGTTTCGACTTCCATTTCCAAATAAGCCTTTTCTTTCGATCGTGCTCTTGATTCTTCCTAATGACATGGTTTCGACTTACCAAATAAGCCTTTTCTTTTGATCATGCTCTTGATTCTTCCTAATGACATGGTTTCCAGACTTCCATTTCCATCTATCTATCTTCGCCTCGACCCAGCACTGACTCATTGGATCAAATGGTGCCGATTCGCCACTCTTTCCAACAACCTTTTTAGCTCATAATATGTCGGTTCGATGTGCATAGCTTTGGTGAGTAATATGGCACCCAAGTGAAGCTCCTAAGCCCTACAGTTTCCTGGCTAGATTAGATCTAGCCCCAGCCCACAGAGGCGCCGATTCGCCATTCATTTTCCAATGCCTATAATACCTCAGTTTGATGTGCATAGCTTGATTATAATGGCACCTCCTTTGCATTGATAAGCACTACAGGTTCATGACTAGCCCTGATCGGATTTGCCATTCTTTCCAACAGCTTTTATAGCTCATAACATCTCACTTTGATATGCATAGCTTGATTATAATGACACCTTTGCAAACAGATCTGGCACCAGCCTTGATCAGAGCCCAACTCATGAAATATATATATATATATATATATATATGCATATGTTTGTGCTTGCTGACCTATGATCTGCAAGTTCAGGAAAATCATTCAGGCATATAGTTGCTTACTCTTCAGCGCTTCATTGCTCACATCTGCCATCCATAAAACATGCGGGATGACCGATTGCGGGAGCTCGACCACCGTGACATCGCTCGAGACGTTGCCCCCAAGAATAACGCTCGCGGACTTGGAGACGCTGGCCCGTGCCTCCTGCAAAGCCAATCTCACCGGAGCTTCCATAGCCGCTACGCTGATGAGCAGCGTCGGAGAATGGATTCGCAGCACGCCTTTCATGCCCATGAACACCCCTTGGTAGACGGAAAATTTCGATTTCCCCGTCGAGTTCGCGATCGAGCTGACGCCCAAATCGAGGATGCGGAATCTCCTCTCGTTGCAAACCGATGATTTGAGCCCCAATCTCGCTGCCGCTGCCTCGCAGGTACAATCGTTGTCGCCGCTAACCACCAACAGCGCTGTCTTCCCTTCAGTGGATTCGAACCTGCGAAAGAGGGGGGATAAAGCTTCCACATTGTCCATGGAATGGGCATAGAAGATGGCAGTTGTCTGTTGAGGCTCCATAACCGCCCATCGCGTGACATATCCTCTCTTCACAGTCCTCCACCATTGCTCGTCTCGCATCCGAATCACTTCCTTGTGGATTGCCGTCGCCTCGGCTATGTAAGCTAATCGATGGTCACCATCTCCCCATGTGGTGTTGTTCAGGGGATCGACGGGGAGGACATAGGAGCCCACATCTCGGTACTTTTGCAACTGATAACTGCAACAGATTATGTACATCGTCGTTAGAGAGAAAACAGTTGAGAAGTTTAGTATCATCACAAGCAAAATGAAAACCCTCAATCCCAAACCCTTTCTTCCTGTAAGTTAGCCTTCAAAACTGCCTCCACATCATCTAAGAGTTTGCCACCAAAGTTTAACTATAGAATTCAAAGTAACTGTAAAACTTTTTCTCTTTGAGCAAACCCCAAAAGCCCTTCACATGATGGAATCTTTTGTGCTGCGGGGATTAACTAATCAGAATCAAATCTCGCAGCATTGTTGTCAAACCCAAAAGCTTAAATTAGTGCATCCAAAAACCTAAATTAGTACAACCCTCCACACAATCTAAGAGTTTGCCATCATGTTTACCTATAGAATTCGAAGTAACCATAAAACTTTTTTTTTCAAACAAGCCCCAAAAGCCCCCCACATGATGGAATCTTTTGCACTGTGGGGATTAACTATCGGAATCAACTCTCGGCGTTCAAAAACCCAAATAAGTGCACCCCTTGGTGAGGAGTAAATTTTGGCATCAAGGAACCATGGGGGAAGGGAGGAATTTTAACAATTGAAATCCACGTGAAGTCTAAATCCCAGAGAACAAGCTCCTTAGATCCTAAACCCCAAACTCCTCCACACAACGTAGAGGCTTGGCATCCCAGTAAAGAGAACCCCTAATCCCAAACCCCCTTTACGCGATGCAAAAATTCGACAGCCCAAATTACCTTAACGAAAAAATCCTTGGCGATCGAACTCCGAATTACCTGAACAAGAAAACCCTTGGCAATCGAACTCCAAATTACCCCAACAGAAAGGAACCCTTGGGGGCAAAACAGGTACCTGAGGTGCAAGTCTTCGCCGGTGGAGAAAGTGGAAGGGGTTTCGATGAGCATGGCCTTGACGAGCTCGGAGGAGAGGAACCAGGAGCTGGAGAGGAAATCGACCTGGACCATGCGATCTACGACGATACCATACGCAGGATCAGGAATGTAAAGACCAGCTTCGCGGGAGCGGAACTTGCGATAGCTAGGGAAGCTTCCATCTTGCTGCCTGAAGGGGAGGATTCGGCCGATGCTGCCTAACAGCGCATTCGCATACTTGCTTGTACCTGCCACATGAGTGAAGATCTCCAGCACACGGGAGCCCGGAATCATGTCATCGTCGAGGAGGTAGACATAGTCGGCATCGCTGGTCTGCAAGGCTAGCTGGAATCTCCCATAGTATTTGAAGTCGTAGCTCGAGCTTATCAGGCTGATCCGAGAATCGTTGAAGCTGTCGATGATCTGCTTGAACCTTGCCCCCTTCCCCGAAGAAGCTTCCCCGAAGGCCATGACCCAAAGCGTGTGGAACTGCAGCGTTTGCCGTCGCAATGCTTCGATCTGCGCGCACAATGTCCTCCTCCTGTAATGGTTCAGAATCACTGCTACCTTCGGATTCTGCTGCGATTCTTGCCACCGCGATGGCAGCGCCAGAAGCTCTTCCAGCGTCTCGCATCCCCCGCGGTGCTGCCTCTGAAAGCTTAGAACCTCTGCCAGTAAGCCTTGCTTGATCCTCACCGTCTCCGCATCCCTCGACCGCTTCTGCTCGAAGTCGATCCGTTCCTGCTCGCACAGATGCGCCATGGCGACCTTGCCAAGATCGCTTCCATTTCTGGCGACCAGGTAGCTTCTGGAATAGGAGCCGTGCTTTGCAGGGAAGAGGAGCTGGTGCAAGATGCGATCCATCCATGAAGACGAATCGGAATGCCGATACAGTGGCGGAGATTCCATGGAAGCTGCAGGTTCTGCGTTCTGCAGGAGACCCGTAGAGGTTATGCTGCTGTTGGGACTCAGGAAGTAGAGAAGGTACGTTGCGTAGAGCGCGAACGCGAACTGGACGAACGTGAGCCCGCACGCAACTTTGCTGTTGATCTTCATGCCTCGGATGGAGAAGGAGCCGCAACAGGAAGAAGAAGAAGAATCTGGAGCTGCAGCAGAAGGCCTGGACATGGCGAGAGCTCGGCTATGGAGAGACGGAGAGGGATCGATCTCCATCGCCGAAGAAGCAGCGTAGGCGAGGAAACTCTGCTCAGCGACATCGTCTCCATGAGCATCTGATCGGGGCAGTTCATCAGATGCTAAGGTCACAGCAGCCATGGCTCCAAAGCCGAATCTTGGAAGCAAGAAAGAACCAGTCTGAGAAAATCTCTTCTTCTTCTTCCCCTCCTCCTCCTCCTTCTTCTTCTTCTTCTTCTTCAGATTCTTCTTCTGCTTCTGCTTCTGCTTCTTCCGTCTGCTTCTGCTTCTGCTTCTTCTTCTTCCGTCTGCTTCTTCTTCCTTCTGCTTCTTCTTCCTTCTTCTTCTTCTTCTTAACCGACTTCTTGGACGTGCGTACCGTTACAGATCAGAGCTACAGACAGAGAAGCGATTTCCACCATAGCCGATTGCCATGAAATCAGTACACCATCGGATCGACCGTATCACACGCCATCGCTGACATGAGCTCCTACGCAATGCCCATCTGCTTCTTCTTCTTCTGCTGCTGCTGCTTCTGCTTCTTTCTCTTTCTGCATCGACCTCACAGCCACCATATCCGTGGAGCTTTGAGCTGGGCTGATCTTAGAGATCACCTCCCCTCCCTGCATTCCATGTTTTCTCTTCGAATGAGCGAGAGCTTCCATGTGCGGTGCATGCGTGCGGTACTGTGGGATCTGCAAGCTCTGCGAGGAAAATGGGGGAGATGGAATATAAAATACACAGCGCGAAAGCATTAGAGTAATCCATCACGTCGAGGGGATGAAGAAGACGATGGGCTCTGCAGGAATCGAGCTCTGCAGGAATCGAGCTCTGCTTCCATGGCGGATTATACTACTCCAATCACGTCGATAGGATGAACGTCCTGCAGACCTTTCTCATTTCTTCACCAACCACAGCAGCTCTAATAAAACCCTAAACCGCCCAACAAAACCCTAAACCGCCCCACGAAACCCTAAACCGCCCAACAAAACCCTAAACCGCCCCACGTAACCCTAAACCGCCTTCATCAGCCCTCAACTGCCCTAAATCCGATTCACCTGCACCTTAGCCCATGATAGATCCAGCGACACGTTTACAGCAAAACCCTGAAAAAACCCGGAACGCTGAGCGGTTTTATCGAACCGCTCTGATAAACCCTAAACCGCCCTAAAAGAAAAACCCCGAGTTTCCCCAAGAAACCCTAAACTGCCTTCATCAGCCCCTCGGTTGCCCTAAAACCGCTTCATGACCATTGATAGCTCCGACGACTCGAGCTGCTGAAGCCGTGCCAAGCTCCTTGTCGATCAACTCAAGCCCTTTCGGCACACGTGATCGTTAAGGTTGTGGGTTCAAGTCCTTGCAAAGGCATCATATGCTCATCGTTTTGCACCTCTTCCTGATCCAAGTCATGTGATTTAAGAGAGGATCATCTCTGCTTAAGCATCAGCCGGTATCCAATCACGAAATGCCTCTAGATGGTCTTGCATTTCTACGCAGCTCATTCCATGCTTTGACTATCATGCTCGATGAAACAGTGAAATCACTTCCACGGTCAAAATGTAGGTGGAAATTGGTGCAAATTCTTTACGCTAACCACCACGTTCAGTTTTTGTATAACTGTTGCAACACATATTTCATGGGTCATTCACATCTCTAAATTTAGTCAACTTACAGGTGAACAATGCCAAATGTTATGGGCGGAATTTCATAATGAGTTGGTCGGATTAACACATTCATTCTTTGCTGCACGTTATTGTCGCCAAATGCATTCTTAGCAGCAGCTTACAACAATGGCTTGAACTATCCAATTCTAAATGTTTAGAATTACCAATTCAGTACAGTTGCTTTTTG
>JBBBWG010000670.1:0-18378 GCA_037176905.1 Azolla pinnata
GCGTGGTATCATCCTGATAATGATTCATACCAAGTTCCGATACAAACTTGCGTGACATGAGAAATGGAGGAAATTTGGGATCTGAGAATGTAAATTGAACACACTCTTTTCTTCACGGGTGCTTGTGCCCACATCATGTTGAAGGCAGCTTTTCCAGTAATCCCCTCGTTTCCAGAAAACGCTAGAAGCAGATGCTGAAATTGCATATGAATCGATTGCTACCTACCTGCTTCTTTATGCAAGCACAACTAGGGGTTTTATCTTTTTTAAATGGCTGTGGAGGTGTTAACCACAAAAACTGCTTTTGGGTTGCATTTGAGACTGCAGATACACATTTGTCTCTTGTGTTTTCTTGCACCTAATCTATAATCATTTCGTTTGAGCATTCTCCCGTCTTGTGAACTTTGCATCTGTTCTCCTCTCTTTCTATAATCTTTTATTTGGCACTTTATCTGAGGCTCATTTGAATCTGATTTATTGATTGCCACGGTGCAAGCTAACATTTATTAGATGTTATTGCTATATCAGTTGTCATGTTTTCCAAGTCTGAAACTCCTTGTAGACTTATTGGGTGGCTGTAGTAGCTGATTTACATCCTAGTTGTGGAGTTTAGGACGAGTATCTATCTCTCTGTGAATGTGAGAATGTGTAAAGGAGGCTGCATATGCTTTTCATAAAATGGAGCAAGGCTAACTTATGTGCTCCAACTGTACATGTGTTGTGACTGCAGGAATCGGAAGCAATCCTCTGCACTATGCAGCTTGTGGTGGGGATACAGCTTGTTGCCAAGTATGTCGGCTCTTATTTCGTCTAAACAAGATAGCTAGGTTTGAACTGATCATTTACCATTGATGGTATCCTATGTCATCTGAGTCGAAGCTATGTGGTTTTTAGATTCTTCTATCAAGAGGAGCTAGTCGAACAAGGCACAATGCAAATGGGTAATTATCTTGTATAGTATCACTGAAGATTGTTTAAGATGTCATCAGGTTAATTCCATGTTTCATGCTCTGCACAGGTGGACGCCTTTACAGGTAGCACGGCTATGGGGAAGGCACTGGCTCGAACCTTTGCTTGATATAGACTCTCCGGCATCAATACCAGCAATACCCTCATCTCGTCACTTGGCACTTCCTCTAATGAGCATTATCAGAATTGCAAGGTGACTGTGCAAAACTTAGACAATGTTGTTTACATTATTTAAATCAGTAAATGTACATTTATCCTGACAAGCTGAGGACCATTTTCCATGCAGGGAATGTGGATGGAGGAATCTCGAAGCATGCCCAGGAGGTGTGGAAGCTTGTGCAGTTTGTCTTGAGAGAAGATGCACTGTTGCTGCTGAGGGTATTTTTATGGCTTTTGAATATTGCATAGAATCAATGCACTGCTAATAGTGTTCAAAAAATATTTGTAAGAATTGATCGTATGTGATCATGGTGTTTAGATTTACACTTGCATTTGTCTACAACAAGACCTATGACAATATCAGTGAGCTAAAGTTTTCCTTAGTCCTTCAAACAGAATAGATCTAACACACTTAAGTGATGTGCATTCTTATAATGCCAATGCAATGCTGAATAAACATTTGCCTGAGGTAGAGATTTCAGTAGCGATTCAGTAATGGGATGCATACATTCTCACTGAAATTTCGAGAGATCACAATGGTTCTATGTAATGTATACTATATACTGTCAAAATGTAAACACTGCTCCCTTAATGTTCTAACATTGGACCTGTTTCTATTTATAGGATGTGCTCATGAGCTCTGTACAAAATGTGCACTCTATCTTTGCTCGACCAGCACCTCAGGACCAGCAGGATCGATCCCGTGCCCTCTATGCAGACAGGAAATCACAGCCTTTGTGAAGTTGCCTTGCACACCAGTGGTAAAGGAATTCATCAGGCCCAACTTATCTCTCTCATTATGCACCGTGTGCTCGGCACAGGTAGCGGAGCCGATGACCTTATCAGGTCCCATTCAAAAGGTGGAATTCAGTGGATGCAACAGTTCTCTGCAATCACCAAATTCTCTAAGAACAATGAGCTGCTCCGGCATCAACCTACCTTTTACATGCAATGGCGAGCCTGATGGTGAAGGACCCCATGTTTCGAGGTGCAGCTCATCGAGATCTGATAGGAGAGATCAATGCCTGTGGCCTACTCCTCGAAATTCGGTGTCTTCTTGTTTGCAGGTCGATGGCAGATGGTGGTTCCAGAATTTGTTGCCAGCTGTCACCTGAGTCAGTTATGGTATTTTCATGCTTATTATTTGTAAACAGCTCCAATGTCGATGCCCGATCATTACAGCATTTGTTTTGAGTTTTATGATTCCAAAAGATTTGATGCTTCTCAGCAAACACCTAACATGCCTATGGCTGGAAGGGCTGGAAAGATTTGCAAATATGAGCCTTGTGGATGAAAGCATTGAGGAGATCATCAGACTTTTAAAGCTGCCATACAATATCAAGGTCTCCAGGTTTTCTTTTCCCTCTTCAAACTATTTTTTTTCATCAACAAAAAGATTGCCTCGCTATGAGAGAAAGTGTTATGTGAAGCACTCAACCTGATATCTGGAAGAAGAAAGAAAACCACGAGCACACATTTTCCTTTTTTTTATGTCCATACAAAATTTACATGAAATGATGAATAAATGTATTGGTTGTGCCTTGAAACTGGAAGGCAAAGGAATTTTTGTATATATCCACTGTTAAATGGCCACCACAAAATTATGGTTAAAATCTTCAAATGACAGATATGCACGAAATTGCTTGCTTGTGCGAGCCTGTTAATTAACATGATTTTGTCACAGGGAGTAATATGACAGTGCGGAAGTCATTGTTGTTTACAAGCTGGTTTTTGTAATTCCAAAGAGGAACGAACTATCTGTAGCTTATTTTAATGCTCAAGTTGGATAAAAGCTACGTAGAGGTATTGCGATAAGAGCATCTATTGTGTAAGTCACCTATATTGATTGATCCATCATAGCAAATAATGATAGACTGGGCTATGATATTGATGATTCAATTAATCTTATATGGTAGTTCCTGCAAAGATTAAGGACAATTCAAATAAAGCTAACAAGTCTAAGAGTAAAACTGCATTCTGTGAGGTCATGGTGCAAATACTTCCGAAGAAGTATATGAAATTATATATCAACTCTTAAGCAGACTTACCAAGATGACTGAGTTGGCCTTCTGCTTTCACAACAGTTTACGAGGGGCTTAAACTAATTGTAAGCAGAAAACAGACATTGCTGTTCTAATGAGGATGTATTGTGAGTCTCATCCACACTTACGCTGGTAATAATTGGGAAATCATCATCCTTGTCCTTATTAGGAATCTCTTAAGGCATTTTGATGGGAATTTTCGTATTCCCTGCATAGATAGATGGCTGAACCATCATCAAAGACGTGCACGCAATGATGAAAATCCTGCAGAAAATAAATAGAACAATGACACGGTAAATAGAACCTTTGGTCTCATAGAATTAAATACATCCATCAACGCATCTGCTGCTACCGAAGAAGGTTAAGAGTAACCTTGCTATGAAGGTTTTACAAAAACTGCGGCTGAGAGGACCTGGATATATGCTGATTCTTACACTGAAAGACACTTGTATCTACTGGTCTATTGCATTAGGCACGTTTGGTGAAGCAGAATCATTATATTTGCGTGTCAGGAATGGATGGGTATATGGAGCTGTACCTGGGATTTGATTCTCAAGCCCTGCATCTTTTCTAGAAACATAGGTTGAAATCATTTAAAAACCACAATGACATTAGTGCTGACAAAAGATTAGTAAAACAGGTTTTGATCTAGCACCTACTCTTGTTTAAGTTGGTACACCGGCTACATATAGACTTGCTGCAAAGACGATATCCCTTTTAATGCTCTCAGATGCTTCCGCCATTTTCTGGTGTAATGCAGAGTCACCTATAATGCGTGCTGCATTTTTGAATTCTCGACAGGTTTCATCAAGCCTTACTATTGTCCTCACAATGATACCTTCCTGGACATCGGTTAGCTCGCAAATCTCTGCAAACGGAGTGCCCTGCAAATAAATAAGAAAATGGTGGGGTCAATCGACAACAATAGAAAAGGAGAATCTTAAGAAACTGCAACTTCTTGATATTTGGCGGCGGTCTGGCTATTCATTAACCTGACTATGGTTAATGTGCTCACGACGTTATTATTTGAAAAGACATTAGATACTTTCATCCCTCTCCCATTCTAAACATTTGAAATGGTCATCCCTAAGTTCGGAGCCAACTAGACATACCTTTGCCCATTCATATACCACTTCAACAAGCCCAAACTTTAGAGCATCACGTGCATAGTCTTCTGGATTGATTGGCAATTTGTATGCTGCTTGGATTTCGCCAAGACGAATAGCAGTCCTGATCAACCTAGATTTGCAGAAGACACCAACATAGAATATTTAGAGAACAATGATGGAGGTCAAAGTTATCAAATCAACCCAATCACAACCAAGTAGGTAAGTATTTGTCGAGAACAATGAAGTATGCCAAAGATATCAAATCAATCGAATCAACCAAGTAGACAGAATACTTGCCTATCTTTTGCCTCTTGAAGGTGAGGTGTCAATACAGGCTCACTCACATCTTTCTGCTGAAACACAAGTGCCGATAATAAAGCTACAGCTTCTGCTGCATCTAGATCTGCAAGTTGATTTTCAAACAGACACTCAGTTGCTATAAGCTCATCTCCACTATTGATTTCACAAGCAACCCGTCCTTTCAGTTGAACTGATAGTTCAGCGTCTATACAACCCACTTCCTGCAAAACTTCAATCTGTCGACAAGGAGAAGGATATGAGATTCAGGCGGCTGAATGAGTGAAACCATGAAAGCAGTCCGCTTACCCTTTGCTGGAAATCAGGCATTTTCCCTAACGCAGCATCAGAAAGGTTATACATTATTTGGTTAAGTTTTTCTTTCAAATCAAACTGTGCTTTAACCATGCTGTAGTGCTCATTTAGTTTTACACAACGATGACATTGGTTTCTAGCCATTTTATCCAAAAGTTGTTGTCGGGCGAGGTAAATCTCAACCGTGCGCTGATCTGTGATTTTGAGATCTAAAGAAAAAAAGAACCAAGGTCATGTGAAATTCCATAAGAAAATTCAATGACATCTAAAACAAACTCCTAGATTGTACCTTTTGGATCAACAGAGGGAGGGTTTTGATCTGGATAATCCTTTTCCAGTTTCAATAGCTGTTGCACAGTTAGTGAGTATGCAGCAGTGCTTACATCCTCAAGAAGACGAACTGTATCTACCTGCATTTTCAATTTGCATATATTCACAAAACCATTTGCATCTACTTCCATTGCAACATATCCAGTTCCCCCAGTTGTTCCATAATATGGAAAGGAAACATTGATAATTCCAGTGCCTTTTCTAGAACCTCGTCCGGCAACAGAGTATTCATCTTCCAGACCTCTACTGCTTTTACGGGCTATAAAATAGCCTCCTTCAGCTGCTGGAGGTCTGGTTACTTCATTTTCTGGTGTTTTCTTTGTAGTTGGTTGAGATAGATCAGGACCTCGATTTATTGCCAAAACAATCCAATATTTCACTGTAGCAGTTGGACCCTTCAAAATTACTCCTAGAGTTGGCACAGGAACCTACTGGGATATTAGACAAAGTAAGTACATTTGAGCACTAAATATTACATATTATTACATTGGTTTAGAATCATACAAGAGGGCTGTTGACAACCACTACCCTCCCAGGAGTAAGTAGCTGCTGAGCAGCTTTTGACTGCATCACGGTATGATGTATCTCAGCACCAAGTTCCTCGGCCTTTAGCGCATCCTCATAATATTCTTCAATGGTCGGTTCTCCAAGTATGCAGCTGTCATTTGTTGCAGGCAAGAGCATTAGTTATAACACCATTCATATTTGGATACAGCACGTACAAAAGAAATGTTATACAGCTAACACTTCACTTTATCGTTGACTTCAAGTCTGATAGTGCACCCTCTCTCCTTTCTAACTCTTTCTTTTGTGCAGGAAGAGACCGTTGAGCATGAAATTCTGCAAAGCTCCTTTTTAGCATATCTTCAACCTGTTCATAGTAGTGAATTAAAAAAGTATGGATGGCCTTACATGAATAGAGCAGTTTTTTATGAGTTGGAGGGGTTCATAGACAATGGAACGACATTATATGTTAAAAATGAAAGACACCTAAATCATCCAGGAAGAAGTTGATAGTAGAAAATCAAAGCCACATACAGGACTAGACATAAAGCAACACTAGAGGATTTCTTAAGAGCCTAGAGAATGCAATCACTGTCAAATTTTAACTCAACAGGAAATTATTGATTATAGATATTGTGAGCGAGAAACAAGGATGAGATTCCCTTTTTTCAAGATTTATGCCTAAGGCTCTAAGAACCCACGACACAAGCAGGTGAACAATGCATGCCCATAACACACTTGGCAGTATTATGCCGTCTTCATCATACATCATAGAGGCCCAAGGACTTGAACCTAGATAGATGTAAAACTGGCAATACCAGACCAGCAACTATATCAACAGATTAACTACTTCTGTTATATTTGTAGTAATAACGCATCATTTTACATGAACAATACTAAAATCGACTTCTTTCTTGCAATCTCAGAATGAGGAGAATCACCTTTAGATCTTCAACACGAAGAAGATTGAGTATCATATTGTAAGTCAATCTGAACTGTGACTCCAACTCAGTTGGAGTCCCAGTAAGCAGGCGTTGAAGATCTCCTTCTTGAGCTATATCATCCCAGCACATGATAACAACTGTCCCCACCTGTGTTTGAACTTCACAATATA
Source organism: Azolla pinnata (assembly GCA_037176905.1). NCBI lineage: Eukaryota > Viridiplantae > Streptophyta > Polypodiopsida > Salviniales > Salviniaceae > Azolla > Azolla pinnata. Next base: position 6,840 of record JBBBWG010000670.1, read on the forward strand.
TTATATCTCCTAGACCAATCCCTAACATCCATTCTTACAAAAGCACCAAACCTTGTCAAGACCTCTACGTCCTGCCCGGCCAGCCATTTGTGTATATTCACCTGGGAGCAGTTGCCTAAATGTCCTTCCATCATGCTTCATGAGACTATGGAATGCAACCTGCAAAGTTTAATCTTAGAAGAATAGTTCTATTTTTACACAATCTTTAGTTAATACAGACATGAGAAGAGCAATCTAATGAAAGTAGTCATGTCGACATAGAAAAGCAAATACACGTAGGTTTTGTTGCTGTAGTCATTGGGAATAACAACAGGTTTTGTTGCTGTAAACACGTAGAAGCCCAATCACAAGAAAATATATAAATTCTGACGTAAGATGCACAAAACCTCTATCAATGTGAGTGATCATAGAAAAATTAGTAGCATCTGTACATGATAACTAAGCATACCCAATTTTGCCAGTAGAAACATTGGAAGTTGTTACTGTTTCATGTTAACTTCTCTTTACATATCTTACTTCATTAAGGCATGCAGACATTAAGCACCTAACTCGATCATTTACAGATACCCTATCCTCTGAATGGGATCTATTGATGAATGCATGTCAATTTCCCACAATATCATCATTTTTAAGTTTCAAGGTAAAGCCTACATAGAAAGCAAACATTCAAATTTCTCTTATTGAAACCCTGGGATGCTAACATGTAGTCTGCAATACTATATACAATGTCTTCCTTGCATTCAACCTTCTTCCAGCACAGCTTGTATAGTATGTATGCCACTCCACTTTACTGAACTTTTTCTATAGAGCTTGTAGGTTAAACTAAGAAAACTCACCGTTCGTGCTGGTGCATTGACACCCATGGCAAACGTTTCAGTTGAAAATAATACCTGTGATACATAAACTAAAATCAGACCCAAAACACACTATATCCGCCTTTACCAATGCATAACAGGTTACCTGTCATTTTAGAAAAAAAATTGAGATACTTGTGTCATGTTTGCTACATAGGAAACATTGTCTTTCTCATTCAGTGAACACTGAACTACATAGGAATAGCATAATTTCGAATACCCATTGTAAAACTCCAGAACTTTACCCTTCAACCCTCCAAATCACTCTACAGGTAATGCATTCTCAAAAGGGAGTTTTTTTAAATACAACTTTGTATTAATAGGGCAGAAAAGATATACAGAAGTTTACTATCACAGTCATAGACTGATATTAAAAACTGGCTGCCTCTATGCATTAATTTCCTTAGTGACCATCATTTGATAGTGCAAAAGGGAGCATTTGGACTTGATCCTAGGAAGTAAGAAATCAAAATGAGTGTGTTAAGCTTATTGGTGAGGAAGGAGACACTATAAGTTCACTCTTATCTTATTCTTACAGGTTCTAACCATTCTAGTATAGATATGGCATAACTATTTTTTGAAGGCCACTTTAACTTTCTTATCTCCCTACAGTTTTTGTCACTTTACATTTTACCATGAGATTCCTAAAACTAACATGACGGCTCTAGTGCAGATGGCAACATTATAAGTTGGCATGCCTAAATGGTCAGAACTGGAGGACTTGATACCCATGCAGAAAAACGATAGGGATGGCAGGGAGAATGTAGTTGGATTATGAGACAAATATGCTTAAGATGATATAAATCATACTATAGTAATGTGGAGGTTATTAATCGCTCCTTTGACTCATAATATAATTAATAGGTCAGTGTATATTGTATGCATTTTCATAACAGATTCCACCCATCAAAAGAGAAGTTACCTTTATCACACCACGACAAAACAGCATTTCCACTACTTCTTTTACAATTGGGAGAAGACCTGCATGATGCACTCCAATTCCCCTGCGCAGCAAATCTTCTACTCTTACCACCTTTACCAAGCAAAATAAACCAGTTGAGATCAAGCTCTATGTTAATTGTTTGCATATCATGTCTGATAATGTACATAACACTATGCACGTTCTATGCAGAGATATAAGTTCACAATGCGTAACCAGAATCTTGAGATGTTATTCTTATGCGCCAAACATATGAGTTAAACGCCATAACGGAATGTGTTAGTGAATAATAAAGAGAAAGAATTTACTTAAGCGGATATAATGAATAGGAACTTAAAACAATGCAATCTAAATCCAACCATCAACACCCGACATATTGATGTGCGTACCTGTGGCAATCTCCGATCAGATCCTTTAAGCCTTGAAAATCCCTTGTCACAAAAAACACGAATTTCACTTTTTTCTGATGCCGTTGTCAGGTCAGCGGCAGTCAAACTATCTGCTGACTTGTCACATCGATTTCTAGAGAAACAAAACACCACGACCTAAAAGGCGTTCAGAATGATTTTGGGGAAAAAAAGGATTTTCCAAAAAAAAATCAATTTGAAAAAATAAGCTTTTCAAACCATGTCTATGTATACAAGTTACTCAGATCACATATTGAAGATTTTCTTACAAGTTATGTCATGTCTATTTGTAAGATTGATTAGGTCCAGCCAGAAATAAGATGTTATAAAACCATAGGACGTGAATCATTCTTATCAGGTTGGATATACACTAGTAAAAGGAGTTCCACTTGAATTTTACTAGAGAACATCCCACCAATAGATAGACCTCAAACTCCCAGAGTGAGAATCAGATCAAGAAAGTCTTTCTAAAAGAAAATAGAGAACTTGGATTAAGAAGTAAATGAGCAATGTAGACAGAAGGTAGGCATGGTACATTCATCATTTCAAATCTCCCATTTTATATTACAGCATAAGCAGAAAAAGTGAATCCATTCCCTCTCCTGAATCTATTATCGTAATACTACTAATTATAGACACAAGCAACCTCACAAGAAGGATATTGAAGAAATGGACAAACAAAAGATGCAAGTTTATCTATCATCTGCAATGAGTTGCACAAACTTACAGGTAAAAGACTTCTCTTTGACAGGTACTTGACAAGAGAATACCACTGTGATGTTTCAGATTTCCATCCTCCATTGCCACCCCTCTGGGGCATGAACCCAGTCCCCGACTGTCCAGAGTTTTTTTGTCCTGGTGTTACTTTACCACGTGCTCCTGATCCTCCAGGACCTGCTCCAGATCCTACTTTTGGGGCGTTCTTCTTATTAAAAGCATCTCTTGCTTCCTTCACTCCCTGAGGTAAAAATCTGCTATCATCACAAATCTTGTACAATTCACCAGAGTAATAGAGACAATGCTCTAAAGGCACTGGTCGTCGGTGTGTTCTGGATAAGACAGTCCACAAATGAGAATAAACGTCAATATATTTTGAAAAAGACAGACTTCTGGTTCACTTACGCGACAACTGAAAGACATCATAAGCAAGCTTACGAAATGCAGATTTGACTCTGTATCTCTAACAAAAGATACTGCAGTGGGAGAAATATTATTCTTCATAAATCACAACTTATTTCAATCTGGGGACATTTTCCTGATCCAAAAATCCCAGATATTCAACTATTTTCTCTCTAATATAAGTCTGTAGGCCATGAGTTCTTGACTAGTTAGAAGACAGCAGAAAGATGTGCTCTCAATCCTCTGACAAATATTGCCTAGTAAGAAGCAAGACACTTTTGAACAAGTTACTGTAATGTTTAACAAGTTATAGGCCATAAATGTACGCTAATTGCAGATAATTGAAGTCAAAAGGGCAGACAAACTTCACTGAAGGAACTTTGTTCCATGGCGTTTTAAGGGGCTGGATAATGAGTATGGCACCATGGATGTCCTTTTAGAGTAGCAACAGATGAATACAAGAAGCAAGATTGGAATTGTGTGATTCCAAGGATAGGATGTCATAGCTGACAACAATGAAGAGTCAGACCATTAGTAAAATAAGCTCGGTAATAATTTAAGGATACGCATAAGTGGGTTGGCATCCTTGGAACTATCTGCAACTCTTGACTGAGGAACCTTGTTCAAAACTCAAGATAGCTATTATGTTAATATTAATCCATGTAGAAAAAGGCATAGAAATACCTTTTAGAGGAAAAGCACCAATACTATGAATTCACCATAAAACAAGAGAGTAAATAATAAGTGTAATTACTTGGTCACAAAAATTTTCTTTTGCTTTGTACGTCCAATCCAGTCTGCAAAATCGTATATGTTTGGTACCTGTAAAATCGTAACAAGAAGGATTTCAGTACATCAACATAGAGTATGCAATAACATATATGCCTGTCTTCACAGAGTCTGAGATATACAAAAACAAACTTGTATTTAAAACTAGATTTTGAGTTGATAACCATTCTTCTCAGTCATGAAACACTTCCACCATCCCTATTTATATGAACACTAGAAAACATACATTGATATGTAACAACGTATCTCCTACATCCACCAAAACTCAAAAATCTTGAAACAGTTATGCATCAGATATACATGAATGTTTCAATAGACAAGGTCAATTTGCAATTAAGTCAACAATTAGTTTGGTGATTCTTTCAAGGTGTCTCAAAGCACGTAATAAAAGAAACAAGTAACTTCAATCTAGCTTTTTGAAATTAAACGGCCTGAAATGGAATTCAACTCAATAAAATGGCGATGCACTTACAGTTGCTGACAAAAACACCATATTCACATGATTTGGGAGCATAATAATAACTTCTTCCCAGACAACCCCTCTTTCTACATCATTTACATAATGTACCTCATCAAAAATAACCTGTCATGGTAAGAAATTTAAGTTAGGGATATCAACAGACATCATGGCAATAGAAAGAACATAAGCCACAAATCACCTTGGTGTATTCACATGTTATAAACGACAGTTACACAATGACAAAGCAAACTATCAAACTGCATTCTCTCAAAATAAATATCTTGATCTGCTTTAATACCACTTCTAAATCCATGAGGCCAGATTTGAGTAGCCAGAATATCTGACACCCTAGCAGAAACATAGCGAACTACTGGCTAATCACTTGTTTCAGGACTCTTTCCTTTTTTCTTTTTTCTTGCTGTCATTATCAATACAGTATTCATAACACCAGTACATGGATTTTCAACCTAACTGCCTTTATAGTTGGTCAAATCCCACTCTACAATTGGTCAAATCCCACTCGATTGTGGGCAATACAAGCTAAAATGGATCCATGTATATAATTTCTCTTCTTTTCAGTCCCTCTTATCTCTTCCTAAACATGGTAAGGCAGCACCACATACGTCCTCAATTCTGCTGCCTTCTTCCAATTTGAAAGCCTGATCTTACAGAAAGCCCTCACTAAAGGTAGTTAGATCATCTTAAGATTAGTAAACACTACAATTAGGGGCTTTGTTCCCCACTATGGTTGCTGCCCAAATGTTTCTATGGCTCTTCCATGCTTCCTCAAAAACTCTCCACTATTGTGCCATCTAAATTTCACAGCTCTGAGCAAAATTAGACGATTATTAAAGAAAATTTAACATTAATGGAGGAAGATCATTGATTTACCCATTCAATATCCCGTATAATGTCTGCTCCTTTGTATAGCATAGACCGCAAAATTTCTGTAGTCATAATCAAGCAAGATGCTTCGGGCCTTAAGCTTATGTCACCAGTTATGATTCCAACATCAAACCTATCTGAGAAGTCACGGTACTTCTGATTGCTGATGGTTTTGATGGGGGATGTATATACTGCTCGGGTGCAGTGCTATAAAGGTCATAAGATCATTACAGCGAATAAGTTGGTAAACATAATCACTTCATCCTAGCATTTAGAGTTATAAATATCAAATTTCACCTACTTTCATTGATAATGCAAATGCATACTCTGCGACCACAGTCTTTCCAGCTGATGTATGTGCAGCAACAAATACAGACTCACTGTTTTCAAGGTGATATATAGCCTGAACAGGTAAATTATGAGAAAGAAAGCATACCCCAAAGGAAGAAAGTTTGAAACTAGAACTTTAGCTCCATAGAACTTAGACATTTGTTCTCATTATGCTGCCATGAAGAAGTTTCATACCTCTTTCTGAAAGCCATCAAGTTCAAATGGGAAAGATAATGCCATGTCTGGAACAAAATCAGTGAAATGTTCCAGAAGACCTTCACAGCCTCCTTTCACTGCCCATTTCTACGATATCAACAAGCATAACATTAAACAGCATGAATTATTACCTGAAGTACTGGCAAATTATAAATGAAACAGTAGTGTGTTTCTTAAATATGAGATATGTTTATAAACTAACTGTTTAAAAACTCATAATTTGATGGCCAATTTAATGTAATAGGAAAGTGACTAATGCAAAAGCAATATGTGAAGAGATTTCAATGATATGCAGTTTTATCAAGAATCCCCAATATAGAATACAATACAATCTTGTGAATCGACTATACCCTACAAACTTGTCCTTGCATTACCGACTCTCTTATGAAATTTCACCAGCTATATAAGTAAATTTCAACAGCATCAAAAGGTGAATCAGGTACCTGATCATGTTCCTTATTTTCTTCATTTTTTTGGGTCACTACTGTTTCTTTCTTCACACGTGCAAGAATATCTTCAAGAATGATTGACTCCTCTGACGTTTCTTTACTGCTATTATCATTTTCCTGGCTTTCATCAGTCGAGTTCTTGTCTGCAAGGGGTGGCTTAGGCCCTGCAATAAACAAGATTCAGACACCATTTTTTAAGTGCATGAATTATTGAGGAGACTTCACTTGTTATTGTTATCATGCATACCCTATTCAAATACTCCAAAACCGGCTACAGAAAAGTGAGCTAACGTTCCAGGAAACAATCTTGCATTGCATTATGATTGGAAGAGCTAGATTTAGCCCACCTCTTTCAATTTCAACAAATTCTTCTTCCTCCCACGCTTGCTTGAAGATGTCCTTTAAGTTAATTTTATGCTGATCCTGGAGCATGCATTACATTCCAATTAAGAACACTCGCAATGTACATGTCTGAGTCAAATAAAACAGTTATGAAGCACTCACTTTGCCATGCTGTTTTTCTGTTACTTGAAATTCTTGGTCTGCAAAGCCTTTCCTACGAGCTAAGAACGGCTGCATTACCATTGATTTATATATCATATCAGCCAGGATTCCTTTTCATAACAGCCTTCTGGAATTAAATAGCCCAATGTGGAATCTGCAATCATATACAATGCATAGTTCATACCTCACAAGTATCAAATGTAACACCTCGTGAAAATCCTGGTGGCACAGTCAAGAGCTGTCCTCCTTCCAATAAAGTTCGTAGACCGTCACTTTCCGCTTTCCTTTCTTTGTTACTTTTTTCCACAGTTTGCGAAAGATCAAAACCGCCTGGTAAAAATGGATGATTTCTAGTGCTTCCTTTAACAAAATCTTCAGGGGGACCTGGCCTCCTTAACACTGACGAAGAATTAGAAGCCTCCCCATATTGCGTAAGTTCAACCTTCAATCACAATCTGGTTAATGAATGAACCTTACAAAGACAAGTTTACAATATATGAAGCATGATGATGCATCATAGAGCTAGCATGGTCCAGGACTAGGTGCAAAAGCGATCAGTGCATGAAGATTGATACTGTAAAAACTGAATGGACTACTTTTATACATTATTTTCTTTGCATCACAGAAACTTTAACATGAATCAACTTCCTCAAAAGCACATAATTTGTAGACACAACACCAAATAAAAAAGAAGTGCATGAAAGGTCAAGAACTTACTTCTTCAAATCCAGGAATCCAATCTAAAAGATTGTCCATAGCATTCTGATGATGTTTCTTCACTCGTCGAAATGGTGGCTCCCAAACAGGCATGACTGAAGCTCGAGGCAAACTAGGCCCCAGGAGAGGAAGACTTTCTCCTAGCCATTCAAAATCCCACGACATACCACAGTTTTCTACACTGTCCTCTTCGTGATTGAGCGCTGGAACCAAATACTTGTCCTCTATCTGCTTGCGAATCATTTCTGGCCTCTCCTTCGGAAGAGCTGGAGGCTTGAAAGCACAAAATAAAAAATTGAACATGGTTTTAACGTAAGCAGATGAAGTTACTCCTGAATATACATACGTTTAGAAAACATAAGGAGATCAAAATGAGTAGTACTAGACAAGTGAGTATTGTTAGGTTTTGTAGAAGCTGTCTATGTACATAATTCATCATGGTATACATTTAGAGAAATTCAGTTATATATGCTGTGTCAGATGTGGATCAAGCTATAATTCTCATCTTTGCAACCTACAAATTGATCTATTATTCACTAATCCGACGGACAGAACATGCACCTGAGTGTAAAGTTCAAAGCACAAAAAACAAAGGGACGATGGTACCTAAGTCTGAACATAAGCAACCTTCCGACGCAGGGACAAAATCGGGAAGAAAGTCGAACGTTAACTTGAATGTCAAACAAGTGAAACTATGTTTTGAAATGATGCTTTTTGCTAGGCGAGAAGGATAATGCTCGCTTACCAGTATAAGGTCAGGGATAGAGCCGAGTGGAGTGTCTCTCATGACTGGAGGTAATGGCTCCACGCGCAAATGACCAGCGTAACCAGTTAAAGCCAACTTGAATGGAACCTCGCCTCCTGGAGAAGCGCCAGCGGAGAGCACACAGAAGCTGAGCTAGTGGGAGGAAAACGAGGGAAGACAAAACACGGCGGGGAGCACACGGGACGGAAAGAAAGAAGCATGAAGCCGAAAGAGAAACAAACGGAAGAAAAGAAAAACGAAGAAGCAAGCAAAACGGGGGCGATGCCAAGTACCGATTTTGGGGGCGGAAGTCTCCATGGATGGAAAAACGGAGCGCGAGAAGGACGACAGCGGGGAAGCTTTCTGCTGCTGCTGCTGCTGCTTCGGAGAGATGGAGCTTGAAAGCAGGAAAGAGGTCATGTATGTAAATAGGAAGAAAGTTGGGGCTGAAAATGCAAAGAATGGAAACGAAGAAGATGATGATCATGGTCATGATGATGATCATCATGGTGGTGGTGGTGATGATGATGGTGATGATGGTGATGATCATGATGATGATGATGATGATGATGATGATGGTGGTGGCTATGATTATTATGATGATTATGATGATTATGATGATCATGATGATTATGAGGATTATGATGATTATGAAGGTGGTGGTGATCATGATGACACTGACAGTGATGATGATGACTATGAGGAGGATGATGATGGTTATGGTGATGATTATGATGGTGGTCGTGATGATGATGATGGTGTTGGTGATGATATGATGATGGTGAGGATGATGATGATGTTGATGTTGGTGGTGATGATGGTGGTCGTGATGATGATGATGGTGTTGGTGATGATATGATGATGGTGAGGATGATGTTGATGCTGATGTTGATGCTGATGATGGTGGTGATGATGATGATGGCGATCGTGAAGATGATGATGGTGGTGGTGATGGTGATGGTGGTGGTGGTGGTGATGATGATGATGTTTGTTGATGTTGATGCTACTGATGGTGGTGATGACGGTTGTGACGAGGATGGATGATGAGGATGATGAGGATGATGAGGATGGATGATGAGGATGGGGGCGGTGGTACCGATGATGGTGATGGCTATGGCGATGATAATGATTGTGGCGATGGCTATGGCAATCACGGTGCTGACGATGATGATGGCGTGGTGATGGTTATGGTGGTGATGGTAGTGGTGGTGGCTATGGCAGTGGTGATGGTGATGATGATGATGATGGCATGGTGATGGTTATGTTGATGATGGCGATGGTGATGATGATGGTGGGTGATGGTGACGTGATGGTGATGATAAAAAATGGTGATGGTGATGGTGATGTTGATGGTGATGGTGATGGTGATGGTGATGGTGATGGTGCTGGTGATGGTGATGGTGCTGGTGATGTTGATGGTAATGGTCATGGTGATGTTGATGGTGATGATGGTGATGTTGATGTTGATGGTGATGTTGATGATGATGATAGTGGTGATGTTGATGATAATGGTGATGCTGATGACTGTGGTGATGGTGATGATGGTGGTGATGGTGGTGATGGTGGTGATGGTGATGGTGATGGTGATGGTGATGGTGATAGTGATGGTGATTGATGATCGAGTCGGACTTTCTCTATCCAGGCCTACATGATCGATCAATGATGATGACCAGGACAAGGATGAGGATGATGATGGTGGTGGTGATGGTGATGATAGTGATGATGATGATGTGCTCATGCATAAGGTTTTGGGTTTTGGGTTTTGGGTTTAGATTATGTATACGAAAACTGGCTTTTGATGATGATGACAATGAGGATGATCTGGAAACGATGAGCTCGTTGTAGATCGGGATCTGTTATTTCCGACGCTTTCATCGACTGGTCAGTCAGTCAGCAATCTATCTGCACCAGGCTGGACCCGAGTCAAGCCTCTGAATGCGCCCATTCAGTTTGCAATCCGCGCCTATGTCTCTGTTTTTTTTTTTGTTTTTTTTTTACATGCAATGCGAGCGAATCGTAGAGATGGGACAGATCGACTAGGCTTCGAAACCACCAGGCTTCTCTAAAGTTGTGCTTTTCTACTCTCTAATCCTCTCTGCCTCGCGAAGAAGCCATGCCCGAGTTACACGGGTCGGGAAACTGCTGACCGGGCTTTCGAAGTCTCGTTAAACCAAATACATGGCACACGTGGCACGATATGTCAACGGGCGGCGTCAACTTAGACCAACGATCGGGCGATTTCTGCAATTCTGGGCACTGTACTCTCTTGTATAGTGAAGTCTTATAAGAACACCACCGGTTTAGTGGTAAACATGTTCTATTATTGTAGGCTTAGGGCGATTCAGAGGTCCTAGGTCATGCTCGAGAGAGAAGATAAAATAAAAAAAGAAGCAAATCCTGCGGTGAATCTGCATGCATGTCGTTCTTTCGCAACAGATCAGATCCGAGAGGGCTCGAAATGTTACATAATCATGCAGAACTTCGATTTCAATGACAACAGCAGTTGTAATAATCGCAGTAATCTCACCGATAAATCAGAATCGTATTAATCTTAACGGCAATCACAATCGTCGTACTTCTGCCAATAATCGCAAGCATATTAATTCTACCGATTAGCGGGGCATATAGGCCTGCTCGCTATTGACCAACAACAATCACAATCACAATCACAATCGCAATCATAATTGCTATCACAATCACAAACACAAACACAATCATAATCAATAGTAATTTTAATAATCGAATAATATTCTGATGAACTCGCCAGATTGTGATTTAAATTTGGCCTCGTTACTAACCAAACAACAATCGTAGGCACAATCACAATCATAATCAATAGTAATTTTAATAATCGAATCATCTCCTGAGGAATTCGCCAGATTGTGACATAAATCTGGGCTCGTTACTAACCAAACAAAAATCACAATCACAATCACAATCACAATCATAATCATAATCATAATCATAATCATAATCAGTAGTAATTTTAATAACCGAATCATCTTCTGATGAATTTGCCAGATTTTGACATAAATCTAGCTCGTTACTACCCTAACAACAATCACAATCACGATCATAATCACAATCACAAGCATAATCACAATCACAATCACAATCACAATCA
>JBBBWG010000670.1:20773-49667 GCA_037176905.1 Azolla pinnata
GGCTTCAAATTGTGGCTTCAACTACCCTATTGTATGCATGTAGGATTAAATGGTTTACATGTTTTTTAGAGCCAATTTATGGTGTAAACGGATATAAAATTATTGACCCTAATATATTCTGCTCTTTGCTCTTTGGCACAAATTTCAATGCAAATTACTTGCTAAATGGTTTGGACAGTATATATACATTTGAGGCTCTCTATAAATTTTTAGTCTATATTGCTCATAGTTTGGTTTGGTTTGGTTTTAACTTTCAAAAATTTGAACGGTTGGAGTCCAAGATGTCTTGAGAGGAACTAGACTGTTGCTGACTCCTTCTCAAGATCGAGATCAAGTAGAAAGAAAGAAGATGAAAAATGACGGTTTATGAGAAAGTGTGGACCCTTCACATATGATTTATTTTTACCATAACTTGATCTAAATCATATCTTATCTGATAAAAAAATTAAGAGTAGAAGACAGATATAGACGAATAAAGAACATTGGCACATTTCATATTTAAATAAAATTGCAAGCTTCATGTTTTCAGAAAATAAAGAGAAATAAGGGTTAACTGATTTATTAGAAGGCATCATTTTGTTTAAGAATTTTTATTAATACTGTTGACTTTTATCAGTAGGGAGAAACTGTATTCAAATTATGGCATTCTAAACTCAATACGAACAATAAGTTTAGATATCCACCTTTGTAAATTAGGCTTGTGTTTCTACACAATCTCCTTTTATTGTAAATTGTATTTTATAAATTATTGGTCTAAATTATTCCATCAGAAATCAGACTTTGAATACCTCTACAAGATGTTATCCTGCATCTTTCGTGAGAATGTCATCAGTGTGTAGTGCAATAGTGTATCTGCATTCATTTCTTACACCATATGCTTTTGCTTCCATTTTGTCACCAACAATGATTTTTATTTCTTCTGTCTTTCCATTTTGCATCAATCTTTGGGTGGTAAGAAATGTGGCTTCATGTCCATAATGATGTATTTGTTGGCATCCTTTTCCTCAAGAACGTGTTTGTGAACCCTTGTCAGAACTTGTCCGATTTAACAATATCTTTTGCACCTGCTTCACTGAATCCCGGATAAAGGATGTATCCAAAATTGGGTATTAAGCAAGAGCTATTTTACTGCCATTTTTCCTCGAAGGGGAAATTATGAAGAGCCCTTGATGATTCCCTTTTTGGAGGATTTCAAAGTGGGATAGCAAGGTTTAGAAGTATCATGCAGAGTCTGCATCCAAGAAAGAGAAGATAGATTAAAGTCTCTGGAATATACGAGGTTACTCATGACATGAGCTTTTAATGAATATCATTAGAGGAAGAGGGAAGAGAGGAAAAGGCAATAGTACTCAGCTCAACTCAGCAGGTCTTCACAAACTGGTTTTAGTCTCATTGTTGCTTCAGCGTCATCATGGCTACTGGGATTCGGCATCCATCAGATCCTATGCTCTAAAAATAAGCGCCATTAATTATTCACCTACATATAGGATACTGAGGTTGTTAAGTCCTCAGGCAGGGTTGCTCAAGTGAAAAAATGATCAAGAGTTTGATATTGTATCTGTCTTGATCTCCGCTGTATTATGCAAAAAAGCTTCTTTCTTAGGTTCTCTGCAATATCACAAAACAGGGCAGTTTTAGGTTTTTTTTGGGTAACCTCAATTCTTTAGAATATTTTTTGAGTCAACTCGTGTTTTTAGAAAATTTCATGTTTTGATTAAATTTTAACAAGCATAGAGAGGCATTGTGCTTTCTAAAAATGTCATCAATGGGGGTCTTGAGATTTGTTCTTTGCAAAAAGAGTAAATTGTAATATCCTTGTTGTCACTATATAATGACAGAATTAATAAAAAAATATTTGAATTTGTGCAGCCTGTTTTTCAAGCAAGAAATGGAGCTTTCATTAATTGGATTGCAGAATGCTGGAAAGACATCTTTAGTGAATGTGATTGCGGTAATGCCGATGCATTTTGTTTTGTTGCATTGTTAATATAATCGACAATGATGACATATTCTGAATGTTGCATGTGCAGACTGGTGGCTACAGCGAAGACATGATTCCAACGGTGATGCCTCCTCAATTTATTGAATCAACCACTTTGCTGAATAAATAAATTAGTAAAAATCAACCATGAACATATTATATAATGAAACGTCAATCGGCTGTCTCAACATTAAGGAAGGATGCTTTCTTTGCTCAGGTTGGTTTTAACATGAGGAAGGTCACCAAAGGAAATGTTACGATCAAGCTATGGGACCTTGGAGGGCAGCCTCGCTTTCGGAGTATGTGGGAGCGATACTGTCGTGGTGTATCTGCTATTGTGTAAGTTCTGTGCTTGTATAAATTTCGAGTTGTTCGTTCAAGGGAGTTCCCTAGTGTTTTGGGTCCCTCCACTCTAAGCCATTGTTCTTGATTTTTTATCACTCACAGATGAGCCTTGTTATTGCTAATAGTCAGCTTTGTTTTATGAGAATGTAGAGTTTGTGATTCGATGCAATGTTTTTCGTGCAGTTACGTTGTTGATGCAGCGGACAGGGACAACATACCGATTGCAAAAAGTGAGCTCCATGACCTTTTGAGCAAGCCTTCATTGCATGGGATTCCACTTCTCGTGCTTGGAAACAAAGTCGATAAGCTTGAAGCATTATCTAAACAAGCTTTCATCGACCAAATGTGAGTATATCCAGCATTCTATTTTGGGCATCTGAATTCAATTCATCATATGCTGTTTTTTTTTATACCTTGAGAGCTGATTTTTGTCCACCGAAACTTTACAGGAGTCTTCAATCTCTCACTGATCGCGAAGTTTGTTGCTACACAATTTCGTGCAAAAATTCCACAAACATCGATGCAGTGATCGATTGGCTTGTGAAACATTCAAAGACAAAGAGTTAAAAAAATCTACTCGCGGAAGCGGCTTTTTCTCGTCTTGTGTATTCTAGAGATCCTATTGTTGTAAGGGTGAATGTTTTTCTTGGATACGGAGCTTAGGAGATTGTTTTTAGACCACATCTTGTGTTTCTATTTGAAACGAACCGTTGAGGGAATGGACCCCTTGGATAAATTATATGAGCCATTGTTACTATCAATGAGTTGCAAGAGGATTGCCTCCCTTTTGTGATTCTGATTTGATGTTGAGTGTAATGCGATCGAATTATACCAGCTGGCAATCAGCATGATGGAAGGGGGATCAATGCTTGCCTCTCGAGCACAATAGAATAAAGTCGAGTCGTACTAGCTGTCAATCGGTACAATGGAAAAAGGATCAGAGTTTGTCGGTTTCCAATGAATCAAGCAAAAATGGTGTTGTGTCGAGCATAGAAAATCTGATCACCTTTCTTTCTTCTCATCCACATGGAGTATCTGCTCGATTCCAGGCCTCGATTTTCAGGTGTAGAGATTCTGATCGCCTTTTCTCTTCTCATCAAGAATGAGAGCTAGTATGCGTTTGTACCTGGCCGCAGTGTCTCGATCTTTTCTTCGAATATAGGGGGCAACTCTTCAAAGCTCCATTATGGCATAGCTTTCATAAAAGCTTCAGTAGTTGATGAAGTCACACAGTAAAAACAAACCAAGTAGCACCTCCACACACGCAGGAATCGACTGCATATAATTGAAATAGAGAACGGAGAGGAGAATTCAGCATTCATTCATTTTGGGCTTCGATCGATGAACTACCTGCCCCAGTAAAACTTGACTCGAGCTTTATGTCGAATTGCTTTTGCTAGTGATGTCACACGACGTTGTGCACTGTTTCCAGACGTGAAGGCATTAGTGCTAAAGAAGAGAAACTGTTGAAGATAATTCAAGACATGGATTCAAAGATGGATACACACGTGAATGTTTCCTCAAAACCGTTTTTTCACCTGCTTACTGAGCTGATGTATGGAGAAATGTGTTTTCATCCACTGAAACAAAACACAGCTGTTATTATACTGGTTGATTATACAAAGTTCTACAGCTGGAAACAAAAAACTGCAACAGAGATTTCCCACGAACCATGTTCTCTATTCTTAAGTTATTGTGGCATACCCATGTAGTAGTGTAGGCTGAAAGGTCACCACTGAACATTTAAATGCACTTGCTGCTCTTGATACCAGGAAATCATGTTTCGCCATTACCGAACAGTGCAATCACCTGAGCAGCATCGATGATGTGTGTATATGGAAATTACAGCTTAGTATATCCGCCTTAGATTTGCAACAAGCTCTTAACCTGGAAGATACTCCAGATATGGCAATTATCCTGTTGCATGCAATGCGATACTCACAGCAAAGTGAGACAACTTCTTTCCTACAATGCGAATATTAACATCCTTACTATCGTTCCTACAAAAACCAAAAATGATGTCTACAATGGGCTGGGCATGCAGATCTACTCATGTTCCCAGTGGGGCTCGATCATCTGGACCAGCTAGCATTATCTGTGTGCAATAATAATATTTCATTAGGGAGGCAACAGAAACAGGCAGAGGACATAGGAAATGCTTCAGGCAATAGTATCATACATTACAGTCAAAAGAGAATCTCCGTGCTAGCATCACTGCAGCATTCCGTTCACGAGCTGATTCAAAAGCAAGCAAAAATGTTAGACCTTTCTTAGCCTGCCAGTAAACTGTTTGAGCAGCTGCTAATCCACCTCCTCTCATTCCACAAAGCTGCACTTTGCATAAGAAAACACCAAGAGATCAGGGAAACCAACACAAAAAATGCACTCATTTACCCATAAATTATCTTTAGCAGTAGGGGTGTTAGGAAAGGGTAACCTGCATGGAGGCTGAATACGGCTCCTTTGCCTTGGTACTACGTCCCTTTCTTAGCTTAATGCGTACACGACCAATATTAAAGCCATGTACACTCTGCTTTACAACAACTTCCCCATTTTGTTGAACAATTATTACCTACGGAAAGAGAAACACAATGTTAAAATAATTCCAAGCTGTAAATTCTAAATCCTAAAGAAGAAGTGGGCATTGGAAACTCTGTTCCAGACACCATACATTCACACAAAGACTTCAGAGTTAAGTTAGAAAGTGATTAATTTGTACAAGTCATTTCCTGAAAGATTCTGATATGGAAGTGTGACTCCACACATAAGTGACCTTATTCTGATGATAGTGCATAACCTGTCAACTATCTAAATTATTTCAGTCAATACACTGGAGCCATGTGAAATCATTAGTCAACCACTGTTGGAGAGCTCAACTTTAATCATACATTTTGTCAAGAGAGAGCATACATGCATTTTGCTCTCTAAAATCTCTGCAGAGCCTAAAATCCAAATGCTACAGAAACGATATTGCTGTAGAACAACCTGAAATTCAGCACCTCCTTTTCGAACTAGTGCTTCAACATAATTCCCCAAACCAGGAGCTGTCATAACAAATTATCCATAAATGAATAAAATGAAACCAACAATGGAAAATAAAAATTCAAATATAGTGCTTATACAGTAAGGTGAGAGATGAAAGCAAGTACCTGGATCAATAACTCCAGATGATGAAGCCATACATTTATCGCCATTTGGTAGAGTAATATCTACCCTCAAATATCTTCCAACATCAAAGGGCTCAGGTGCATACTGAGACTTTACTGCACCTGATAGAGCAGTTCTTTCTCTTTCTCTCCATGCATTTTTTAATAGAAGTGCAGTCACATATCCTACCGTATTGACACTCGGAAGTAAGAAAGCTCACCAGAAATGAGTTCCATTTTTTTCCGGTCAGCAGAAATGCGATGCCATTGGAAATGACACTGCTGAAGATCCACATTGAAACCATCCACGACGGCTACTTGCAAGCATGAACCTAATGTTTCTGTGCCGTCAAGTTGAAACAGGATCTTTCTTTCTCCATCTGATAATCTCACTGCTTCCAACTATCAGAAATAGCAAAAAAATTGAAATTTGATGAAACCACTGCTTCAAGGACAAAGATGGATCATATGACACAGATATCCAGATATATTAATGAATATACAATTGAAACGCAAGGCACAGCAGAGAACAGCTATCTGAAAACATTTTACACACAGCTATAGGAAAGAGGAAGGCAATACATATTTTCATTATTTTCCGCCAGTTAATTCGCAAAGTGAAAAGCTACAAAGGAGCTTCACATTTAATACCATCCTTATTTTTTAAATGAATCAAACTATTATGTACCAATGCTTGAATATGCCTCAAAAGGTAAAAAAGATCCGAGTAGGAATCCATGTCCTTTGACAAATTTTACATTGGCTATCATGATCTTATAGTGTGGCCAAAAATGACAAAAAATCCTAACCGACACAATTAACGCACATTCCCCATTTACACAACACAAAAACCACAGATTTCAGCTTCTCCAATAATCATCACTTGTCCTACGTCAATACAGTGCACTGTAGGACACGAATAGAAGTTTTAAGTATCGATCATCCATATATAGTTGTTGTTATCTATATACTTCAAACACAACAAGTTGTATTTATTGTGTTGTAAATATGTTGCACCACAACAGACTTGAAAACTCACTTGTTTCCGCAGCTTCATAACTTCAATTGATTTCTCTGTAAGCTCTCGTCTTAAGCCCTCCAATTCATGCTCCATGTCCATTGCCTATTACGTGAACTCAAATTTAAACGACCAATAATGACAGCATTCATTCGAAACCTTATATTCCTAATAAATCAACTAGTTACATAAGCACACCCAAGACTGATAATCTAGAATTCTAACTATCGAAATAGCTTGAAAAATTAAGGGATGAATTATACTTTTGTCCAGGTTTTACGATTCAACCCCCAGATACTCTACATTTTATAGAGCCCTTTATCTGCCACTGGCATTATGCAGAGGTTCAATATGATGAGCTACAAGTAAAGGACTACACTGAATGCTACTTCTTTCCTTTGAGATACAGCTCGGCTAAGTGGACTTCACCTTACTTGACTCGTGAAGCATCTTTATCCTTCTTGCTTCTTGCACTTCTCTTCTCATCTCATCTAATTCCTGTCAAAAAATGAAGTTACTAAAGCTCTTGGCTTGATTAAACAGCAGGTTAACTGCAAAATAAGCTATTACAAAACATACATGAAGTTTGCCCTCAACCACAAAATCAACTGCTTAAGTTTCATCAACCACACCTGTTGGGATAAGACTCCATGAAACTTCTCTTTCTCTTCAAGAGCCTCTTCCATCCTTCTTGCAGAGGCTCTGGCAGCTTCAATCTCAGTATGTGCAACCGTCCTTGCCTCTTCCACCATCCTCTTGGCATCATCAGAAGCCTGATACAAATACAGTCAGCTCAAAACACACAAGGAAAGGGAGACGGATATCACATATAAAACCGCAGAATGTAATATCGATGATATATCGGTATCAGTGACAGAAGCATTCTGAGAGCACTTTAGTAGGCCATGTAAATAAAGGATCAATTCAGACTCTCCCTACGTGTGCACATTAAATAAATGATATTAAGCAGACTATCCTTAGCTTCCGGTGTTTATCAGTTCATGCTAAAGGCCCAGATCTTTTGCACCTACCTGTTTGAAGAGTGCGGCCAGCTTTCTAACTTCCAATTTCTCCTGTGTTAGCTCGGCCTCTCTCTCAGACAACTGTGAAGACAAAGCATGTACCTGTTGTGGAGACATTCATAGTACAAATTACAGATTTTCAGGATTTAGAGCAGGAAAAGATCATAATTTTGGTCTGAACTTTTCCTTCTATTGAGTAGTGATTGGCTTACGATTGTCAAGGCTTCCTCAGCGTCATCTTTGTTGCTTCCGGAGACTCGGCCTTGAAGAACTTCTAGAACCTCACGAAGCTTTCTTAGGAGGGCATGCTGATCCAGGGAAGCAGCTTCCCTGAGCCTAACCTGCAGAAAGAGAGGAAACGGAATTGACACAGAGAGGAGGAAACGGCATGGTTTTGCAGGAGGAAGCATATAATTTTAGAACAACGGGAAAGAACATTTGCAGTGGTTCTGGACAGCCGTGGAAGAAAACTTAAGTTTATGCAGCAAGTAGTAGAGCAATTCCATAAGCATGCAAGGAAGCAGCGCACAACCTAAGGGAGGGAAAGAAGCATCTACTGTTACGCACGCAGAAAGTTGTGCACAATTTTAGGGAGGGAAAGAAGCAGCTACTATTACGCACGCAGAAAGTTGTGCAGAATTTTAGGGAGGGAAGAAGGCAGCTATGGCCGTGCATAGAGACGGCGACAGTTTTTAAGGAGGAGAATGAAGGAGAGAAAAGCCATGATTGTGCAGGACATAGCTAGCTTACATCGGAGGAGAGCTTTTCCACAGCAGCCTGAGCTGCAGCCTGACCTTTCTCGAACCTGCTCGCTAGGTCACGGACGGAGAAACGTCTCTGGAGCTCCACAATCTGAGAAGCCTCTCTGGTCACGATCTCTCGAACAGACGGAGATGAAGATGATGAAGTTTCAATCTCTTCTTCGTCTTCCTCCATACTGTCAGCGCGCAGTCCATTAGGAGCGGCGCCGGCGGAGGCAGCTGGCGAAGTTAGGCCAGCGGCGGTTCGGGAGGGGGTGGAGGAAGCGGCATGGAAGGGGAGGAAGACGGCATGGGGGAGTGCCGCGAGAGAGACGTCAGCAGAGATAATATGGCTCTGCTGCTGCTGCTGCTGGTGATGCTGCTGTTGATGGTGATGGTTGCTCGGATCAGAGGGGTGCATAGCCTCCTTGGTATGCAGAAACGGAAGGTAACAAGGTCGGGAATCAAGAAGAGAAAGGAGAAGAAGATGAGGAGGAGGAAGCGGAGGAGCAGAAGACGACGGCGACGGCGACGACGACGACGAAGCAGAATGAAGCACAAAATACCGTGTGCGTGTGTACGACTTGTGTAGCAGAAGTGGTAGCAGAAGCAGTTTGGAGACGAAGAAGAAGAAGAAGAAGAAGAAGACGACGACGACGACGGAGCAGAACGAAGCAGAATCTAGCGTGCGCGTGTGTACGACTTGTGTAGCAGAAGTGGTAGCAGAAGCAGTTGGAGACGAAGAAGACGAAGAAGGAGACGACGACGAAGACGACGACGAAGCAGAATGAAGCAAAAAATACTTGTGTAGCAGAAGTGGCAGCAGAAGCAGTTGAAGAAGAAGAAGACGAGGACGAGGACGACGGCGACGACGATGACGACGACGACGAAGGAGCAGAATGAAGCAGTATCTACCGTGTGCGTGTGTGTACGACTTGTGCAGCAGAAGTGGTAGCAGAAGCTGTCGGAGAAGAAGAAGAAGAAGAAGACGAAGAAGACGAAGACGAAGACGACGACGAACGAAGCAGTCGCAGTGGCTATGGCGAGCAGAAGCTGTCGGAGAAGAAGAGGAAGACGAAGACGACGACGAAGACGACGACGGACAGAAGCAGTGGCAGTGGCTATGGCGATGGAAGCTTCTTCACAGGTCCTCTCTCTCTCTCTCTCTCTCTCTCTCTCTCTCTCTCTCTCTCTCTTCTCTCTCTTCTCTTTCTCTCTCTCTCTCAGACTTTAAATTTTGTTCTGTTTTATATTTTTATTTTTTATTAATTTAAAGACACGGCATAAGTTGTGGATATATATACATATATATATATATATATATGTTGTCCCATGTGTATGGATGCATGCATGTATGTGTGTCTGTGCGTGTGCATTAATGCATGCGTGTGTATGTATGTATGCATGCGTGCGTATGTATGTATGCATGCGTGGGTGTGTATGTATGTATGCATGCGTGCAGGCATGTGTGTGCGCGTATGTATGTATGTGCGTCTGTGCGTGTGCATGCATGCATGTGCGTGTATGTATGCATGCGGGCAGGCATGCGTGTGTCTGTATGTATGTATATGCCTGGGCGTGTACATGCGTGTGTGTGTGTATGTATGTATGTGTGTGTGCGTGCGTGTGCATGCATGCATGTGTGTATGTATGCATGTGTGCAGGCATGCGTGTGTGTGTATGTATGTATGTCTGAGCGTGTGCATGCGTGTGTGCATGTACGTATATATGTGCGTGTGCATGCATGCATGTGCGTATGTATGTATGTAAGCATGTGTGTATGTATGCATGCATGCGTGTGTATATGTATGTATGTCCAGGCGTGTGCATGCATGTGTGCGTATGTATGTATGTCTGTGCGTGTGCATGCATAGTTGTATGTGTGCATGCATGCGTGTGCATGTGCATAGCTGTATGTGTACGTATGTATGTATTGTATGTATGTATGCATGCATGTATGTATGTATGTATCAATGTATGCATACGCGTGTGTTTGCATGTTGTGTGTTTGTATGCATGTATGTGTGCACTGCGTGGGCGTATGTATGTACGTGTGATGTGTGTATGTGAATACATGTGGATATCTGCATGCATCGGTGAATGTTTCCCGTGGTTCTGCCATGTCTGGATTGCATCGATCTGAATGTGCATCGTGTGTCTGCATATGCATGCAACCGGTAGCTGCCCATGTATGCATGGATACACCTCGATGCATGTATTCATGTGGTTTGTCAGCAACAAGCAACAGACAGCAGAGTGCAGATGCATGCATAGTGCATTGTATCAATGGATGGTGTATGTATGTGTGCATCAGTCGACGGATGTTTGCAGGCTTGCAAGTCCGACATCCATTCATCAGATGCTGATGCATGGACTATGATCATTCATCGAATGCATGTGGTAAATGCTATGATCGTTGATCAGATGCATGTAGCTGAGGCAATGATCAATGTCAGGTTTTTCCGACTGACTAATGAAGGTTTTCCAATGATTATTGCTTGTTGAACATAAAACCCTAAACCCTAACTAAATCTAGTTCTCGACTAGATCGCAACAAGCCCTTCATGCATGCACGGCTAATCACTAGAGATGCAAACGCTCAATTCCGACCCGAATCTGGGGAGACTCATCGACAAGGTGCATTCCATCAATTTTCGAGCTTCTAGTTGGTCTACTACTACTATTCATGTATCCATCATGTCAAGCTCGATTCATCAGCAAACCCAAGTCGAGATCCCAATCGAATGCGGCAGGTTAACAATCATTGTCGTGTGGGGTCAATTGATCGATCGATCTTATGCTCCTATTGTTTCGAGCAGGTAAACCGAAAGCACACCACATTTGTGTGTGCTCTCTCTTTGTTTATGTCTCGGCGGAAAAAGGCAGTTGAGAGGAACAATCGCTCGACTTCTGGGTTGGTTTTTTAAATGGCACAGAAAACCCTAAAAGTCCGACACGCCATTCTCGAAAGCCCAAGAAACCCCAGAACTGACCATTTCTTTGCATGTCTAATGACTCCAATATTCGCGGCCGATTGCCCAACAAGTCTAATGAATGAATCGAAGCACTACATGTTCTAATGAATGAATCCAATGTCCGTGTCCCGATTCGGCATTTTGTGCATATGGTCCTAAAGTTCGATTCTGTATACACTTCAACGTCAAGCTTCCAGAAGAGCATCAGAAGCCTATATAGAGCTGCATGCATCATCAGTACATGGTCCCAATCCCAAGCCTTGTTATGTCAGACTTTCTCTCTACGATCTGGACGCAGGTTCGAGCATATACTATTTCATCGAGTAGCTTTTCTATTTGTTTAGTACACTTCAACCATACTGTTCACCAGTCGTGCCGTAATGCATCTGCAAGCTCTGTTGCAATATACGCCTCGGATGTCGACCTACCTATACATCGCATCTTTTCCAGCCTGCATCTCTTTAGAACAATAACATTATATACGGATTCCCCGTCAAAATCTGAAATACCAAAGCTTTTATAAAAAGAGCATCAAACTCTGATGATCAATTGGGCGATGAAAATCTTCCTGCCAATTTTGTTCTCGTCAATCCGATCGATGAGATGAGAGAACATTCCAAAATCCCCCCCCCCTTCTCTGTTTTGATCAAAGGATTTCAAAAAACTGTTGGAGAAACAGAAACTCGAAGCAAAATAGGCTGTGTTGAAGATACAACTTCTGCCATTATTATTAGCACCACCACTATCCTTTTGCAAATTGCAGTTAATACACCGGGCTCTTACCATAGTTCCTTCTCAATTCCTCCTATATATTTGCTCTGCATTCATCCTTGTGCAGAAATGTCATTCAATGACGCCGAGGCAAGTGCCAGCCTACCGTGCATAGCAGCAAAGTGAGCAGATTTTTTATGGAAGCTTGTCTCCACATCCATAACATCCTATAACTTGCCGATACAACTGCAAAAAGCTAAGAAATCATCAAAAACTGTTCCAGTAATCAAAAGGAACAACTACCTGTTGGAAGCGCATCTGGAGCTGTCCTTCGTTCAACGGTCGAAACGAAGTTATTGCTCTCTCTTAATTCCAAACTTTTTTACATGGCCATAATGGAAAGACATCCAAAGTAGATGACCTTGGCTTCCGTGCCGTCAGTACACCCAATTCTTTGATAGCTCTGCCATGAAATGTGGCAATATACAGTTTTAGAGCTAATGCCAGCAAGCCCTTTTTAGATGTTTGTTGTTATTAAGAACATCTACAGCTATGCCCCACAGCCGAATAATCAGCACCTCGGGTGCAATCACCAGTTAACATTGTCGGGTAGTTGATGCTTGTAAATAAGATATGCTAGAACTGAGTCTCTCTCCCAAGAAAGTCCTCAACTTGGGCTATTTTCGCCTAAATGCCTCGCACGTTGTCTGTGTGCGAATCGAACAAACTGCGATGTTTAGTTAATCCAAATCATTCATTGATGACTCTCGTTCCGTAGATATGGTGGTGGTGGTGGTGGTGGTGAAACTTCTGGAGGCTTTCTGGCCCTCAAACTGAGCTCGCAGCCTCTGATAGCGTGACAGCTCCATCTCTGATAATGAAGGGGTCAATTCCCGAAGTGCCTGCACAAGTCACCTCCAAAGGTTAAAGCTCAGTAACATGATAGCGCCCCCCCAAAACAAAAAAAAGAAGGAAAAAAACAAACATGCTATTGCTCATCAATAGCTATACCTCCATAAAATCTTCATGGTTCACAACAATATTATCGGCATCTGAATTCACATCATCTGGTTCAGAGAAGACCTTCAAACAACAAGAGCAGCAAGTAATGAAGTTAGCATCCTTTTCCGAATGCTGAGCACCAAGTCATCATCTTTATGAGAGCCCAGGACAAAGCTCTTGATTATTGGTCTTCCTACCTTGCGCTTCACCGCCTGCATCCATGCATCCGCACAGAGTGCATACATGTCTGCACCTGTGAATGTCACAGGACAAGTCCTTGCTAGGACCTCTAAAGAGACATCGTCTCCCAGCTTGAATTTCCTTGTTAATGCTTCCAAAACCCTGGTCAACACAAATCACAGCTATTATGGGCCCATCATGGAGTGCCCTTATCTTACTAATGGATCAATGCAGCTTTCTGTTCTAGCCCAGTGTACAGACATCAAGCATACACGTTATCCACTGTGGACAAACAAAAACACCATAAAAGTATAATATATGCCAATCAGCGTTACATATTGCTCACCGTTGCCGGTATGATGGCTCAGTGCTTATTCCAACATATAATAGCTTGTCGAATCGACCTGGGCGTAACAAAGCAGGATCTATAAGATCTGGCCGATTGCTAGCACCAATTATGAACAGATCTTGCTGTCCTTCACTCAATCCATCAATTTCAGCAAGCATCTAGAAAAAAAACATGAGAGATACTCTCAGGAAAAGTCACCTCTTTAGTACTTAAAATAGCACGAGTAAGAACGAAGTGATAAGTTCGTTAATCATAGACGGACAAGTTTTTTACGCAATTTATTCGTACATAATACAGGGTGTTGTCTTTAAGTTCTCAAAAACCCAGGATTATGTTCTAATATATTTTGTGTACAAAGTGTGCAATTTTTTGTGTGGATATATTTGATGGGTAAGTGCAAAATCCAACACCAATCGACAGAAAATAGTCAATACACTCTGCATACCTGAGACACTACCCTGTCCATAACTCCTCCAGAATCACCTGAAGCTCCACGAGCAGGTGCAAGGGCATCCAGCTCATCAAAGAAAATAACACAGGGGCGGGCTGCCCTAGCCTAGTTTTAAATATAAACAAAGCATTTATCAATAGACCTTAACATCTTTTTCACCACTACAAGCATTATTTAACATATGTAAATAAATGTCTGTTACTAACCTTCTGAAAAATGTCTCGAACATTCTTTTCTGATTCTCCTATATACATATTAATAAGCTCTGGCCCTTTGACACTCAAAAAGTTCAAGGAACATTCTGTTGCCACAGCCTTTGCAAGCAATGTCTGCAAAAGCTCGGCACATCAGTATGGAGTTTTGGAGTACAAGTGATGTTAAAGAATTCCTTCATATTGCCTTTACTTACCTTCCCTGTTCCTGGAGGTCCATACAATAGAACACCTGAGCGTTGTCGCAAACCTGATGCAAATAGATCTCGGTGCACAAGTGGAAGCTGTTTGATAATAAACAGTTTTATATCATGCTATGGTACGTAGAGCTCTACTGAGTAATGTGGAGATACGATCATAGTACCTGAACCGTGTCCAGAATTTCCTTCTTAACATCCTCGAGTCCCCCAACGTCTTCCCATTTTACATTTGGCACCTGCAATTATTTTCAGTACAATATAACTTAGTGAATGTTTAAAAATACCCCCTCATTTTGGAATTTCTAGCAGATAACAGAATCAATATTTACATGATGGTTTATGATCCATGTCTTCAAGATAGAACTTTTGGCACTATGCTCATAAAAGTAATGAGCTTTTATTTACCTTAGGAGCACCAAGTCCTGATGCCATCCGTGATTTAAAGCACTCGAAGGCTTTTTCAACATCTTGAATACTTAATCCCACAGAACCTTCTATACCTTGGTCGCTTATAGTATGGCTCATTAAATCTACTTCCTTTTCTCCTTGCCATTTCCCTGACGTTGAACCATTGCATATCGGATATCCTTCTTTGTCAACATCAAGCATTTTAAGCACCATAGATGTACTAGCATCAGCCACGATGCTTTGCAAGTCCCTAGGAACAGCGCCAGCTGTTTGGGAGGCAATTGTTTTTGCCAATCCTATGAATTGGTAATCCTAACATAACAAATAATCATAGCAACTCAATCACTATGGCTGACTCTATAATCAATGCAATACTATCGTAAACTCTTATTCTCTGAAAATATGCACACATCTTAACATAACAAGCGGGGATGCATGCTAAAATTTTTGCTTGCTTTGGTGGAAATATATGAATTAGTGGACATCTAACGAACTAAAAGGAAATGGATTTGTAACAGGTAAAGAAATGTACCTTCAGGTTATTTCCTCCCTCAGATGAAGCGATTGGACATTGGATATTTGTTTCAAGAAAGTTATGAAGAAGATCAAACCTCTGTTGTTCATCTGGAGGCTTCATGGTTAATTCATGAGTAAAGCACCTTCTTAACGGAGGCGTCAATGCATCTGTACTCTCAGCCGCGGCTATTAAGATGACTAGGCCCTGTTTATGTCCTTCCGAGCGAAGAATGAACTATCAAAATAAAATAGTTTCTTTGTGAAAATAGATATCACTAATAGAAAGAGCTGACCATGGTGACATTTCTTCAAGATTCCATACATCATCTTGTCTTGAAACCAAACCATCAGGAATGTCCAGCAGGGTCTCATCATCAGTATGTAGGTTTAGATTATGATAAATGGATTCTCGAAGCACTGTTCCCAACCTTGACATCCCTCCAGCATTATCAGAAGATAGGCCAGCTGTTGAGTTCTTACCCAATGCTCCAAAACGCCGGAGCAATAGAATGGCAGGAGCATACCTAAAAACTTAGTTCTGATAACTTCATCACAAAAATTTTGAGTAAAATGGAGAATGTAAAGGCATGTAAAACCTTCTAGCAACTTCAAATGCCTGAACAACAGCTGCTGCAGTTTTCCCTTCTGAAGGTCCAAGAAGCTCATAACAATTGTACTCCACCACATGCATACCCAGGTTTGGAGCTGCATACTTAACCACTGTACGTTTCCCACATCCTTGTGTGCCAAAAGAAAAAAGCAGCCTTGTTACTAATTCCATGATCAACATCAAGGTTTAGAAGCTGAATCTTCCTGAGGTATTATGAAAAAAAATACCTGCTGGACCACAAATGAGAATCGCTGTTTTTAATTTCAGAGAAGGCGCATTTGGATGCAGACATGGAGCTAAGAGCCGTGTTACTTGATCAATCATTGGTGAAATCCACGGTTTTGGTTTCATTGACAATTTAGGCATGAAAAGTGAAGGTGGTAATTGAGAACAGATGGAGTTCCCTATTACCAAAGCTGTCTCCTTGCAGTTCACCCAAAGAAAGGGTTCTGATTCTGGCTCCATTGCTATAACCTGCCCAGACAGGTTAACATTACAAGTTGGATAGAAAAACAAGAGAAAATGAACTCTGTAGACATAAACATCTGACTAGATGAGGGTATAACCTTACTAGAGAGTAAGCAAACATGGAGATTCATAATCCGCTATAATTTCTAAATATAACCTTCCCAGAAAGTATGCAAACATGAAAAATCTGGTATAATGGTAGGACATGAACAATACGTACCTTGAAGAAAATCGTGTGTTCTTCGTTAGACAATGAGAGTTTATGCTTTGCATTGAGCACAACGCTCACAGCAAACATGTCTCCCCTTGCAAGAACCCTACTATTCTTGAAGTACTCTTGAAGTGCATTATCTAACTCTTCTTGCCTCTCCAACGATGAGTAATCATTGGACTTCGGGGGCACCCCTGACACCGGAACTTTTATATGGCCTATACGCACATGATAAGCATATTTGAAAGGAGCTTTCTCGATATTTATGCTTCCTTCAGCTGTCTCTCTTGGAAAACCCAATTGCCATATAGAACACACATCAACCATAAAAATTTCGATTGAAGATGGTTGATCATCCTCCGAAACAACCTTATCGTCACTGCCACCACGATCACACGATAACCACAATTGAAGCCATGCAGTATGTATACCAAGATTGAATGCTAGCATGGGGGACAAGTACGCAACATCTTCTCTCATTTCAGATGCCTTGCTTGGGCTTAGCGTGATCTCCGGCAAGCAAGAGAGTCCATGACTGCCTGATATTGAGTTTTCACCGCTATTCTTAACATCGTTGCTTGACATCCTTCTATTAGGGGGATCCAACACCATTACTCTTGCAGGCCGAGCAACTCTCGTATGCACGTGTTTCACCAAAACCTAGATTTTCAGAAGGGCCCCAAAAAGAAGAAGATGCAAAACTCTCTTATGGAACTGAAGAAGGCTTCAAAATTGGTGCTTGGGAATCGCAACAGCTTACCCATGATCCCGAGCAAAGGGAGAGACGCTTGAGAGCTGTTACAGAAATGCCCACGACGCTTTCTTCGGCCGGGTGAGCCTCCGGGGCCTCCGACGAGCTCGAATGCTCGGCATGGAGGAGGCCAGTCCGCAACCTGACGGAAGGGAAGGAGGGGAAGCGAGCTCCATCTTCCACTGATTTCCTGTCAAAGGAGGCGAGGACTCCAGCCGTCCGCTCCAAAATCAGGGGTTGTCTCCTGCGACCCATGGATCGACGCGCTCGGGCGAATCAGCGCATCTGATCTGCATCCTCTGCGAAGAAAAATCGGGCCCTACACGCAGCGATGGTGTTCCTTGTTGCCTTCTTCGTCTTCCTTTCCTTTCCTTCCATTCTACGCAGAGATGAAACACTGAACAGAAAAATAAATAAAACAAATACACGGGGGCATTTGATGGAGATACAACATAGGGAAATTCTTCAGTTTAGGGTTTAGGATTTAGGGTTTAGGGTTTAGGGTTTAGGTTCATTTTAGGGTTTAGGGTTTAGGGTTTATGTTCAATTTAGGGTTTAGGGTTTAGGTTTAGTTTAGGGTTTAGGTTCAGTTTAGGGTTTAGGGTTTAGGGTTTAGGTTCAGTTTAGGGTTTAGGTTCAGTTTAGGGTTTAAGGTTTAGGTTCAGTTTAGGGTTTAGGGTTCAGGTTCAGTTTAGGGTTTAGGGTTCTCTTTTCCACTTCCTTGGAAACTATTATAACGTCATCAGGAGAAGCAGTGATGGCTTATGTTTTACTTCTTCTGTTTTGATTCTGTTCACATTCCGAAGCGTTCCCTGTTATATTGTTCAGCTTTTCCGAGACTGGGGGCAGATTGAGATCTCCGGCGATATACCAGCCGCAGATGATAATCGCGATCTAGATTGATGCATGCGGCGGCATACATCGCATCTTTCGCATCAAAGGCTCCCGATCTAGACAGAAAGCAAGCAATGGAGCAACATATAAACTACATGTATTTCTAGTAATTCTCATGTGCCGATGGTGGTCATTATAACAAGCGTGTACATATACCCAAATACAAAATGATCGCTAGCTAATTATCTTTTGAAACCTTTACCCAATTTGTTCAATCGTTTTGGTTGGATTGGCAAAACACACGTCGTAAGAAATATTACTATTATTTAATTAGAAACCAATGTTGCTACGTATTCAACGCATATTTTATCACATAGCTATTAATTGCGCTAAATACGGTACCTCTAGGTTAAATGCGTCAAATAATTATACAAATTTACAAATTAATCAAACCTACGCATCGCTAAAATACTACATGTTCCATCGAAATTATAAGATTTATCGGCATTAGTGGCTTCAGAAAATATTTAAATCGTCGAAAATCAAAACTTAAGCTTATAAAATAGGTCGGATTCGCGAGTCGAATTCGGTTACTTGCATTAAAATCAGGTGGCCGAGAGTACGTTTGTCGGATTACTGCTCTAGAGATCTTCGATCGATCTGCACTTGATCATCTACGAAGCTCCTTCCGAAAAAATCTCGACTCATTAAGCAATTCTTATGCCCTCATTCTGCATTGAACTGAACTGGGGCCCAGAAAACTAAACAGAAAAAAAAAAACCAAAAGAAGAAGAGGAAGAAGAAGAAGAAGAAAGAAGGGCTATAAATGGAAATAGTTGAAATGAAAGGCCTACATTTGCTTATATATATGTTTATATCTTTGTAACAGAACACTCTTCTCTGTTTCTCTTGCTCTGCATTCTGATGGCGATGGCGATGGCGATGGAGAGGGAGATGGCGACGGAGATGGAGATGGAGAAGGAGATGGAGACGGGAGTCGCCATGGCGGAGCTTCCCTCCCTCCCTTGCATCAGAATGCACGCGATTCTTCTTCTTCCCACGCCCCCGCGCGAAGGAAATGCCTCGTAACGCTCGCCCCGCACAGGAGAAATCGCCCACAACCTCAGCCCCTCCTTCCCATGCGGAACGCCCGCTTCCTCGTCTGCTTCCTCTGCATCCCAACCCTAGCTCTCGCCTGGGACGCGGATATCCTCATCACCTTCAAGCGCAGCGTGGTGAGGAGAGATCCCTCGTCGGCACTCGCCTCGTGGGGCCGTGGAGACTACTGCTCCTGGAACGGCATCAGATGCGCGAGGGATGCTTCCGTCAGGTGGGTCGATGCCATCTCCATCACCTCCGCGGGGCTCGAATTCTCCATGTGGGAAGGATTCGGCTCCTTCCCACGCCTCCGCTTCATCAATTTCTCGAGCAATCGGATCACGGGCGCGATACCTTGGAACCTCGGGCGCCTCAAAAGCTTGGTTTCGCTCGACCTCAGCTTTAATGGAATCACGGGTTCGATCCCTTCGAGCTTTAATGATCTTCCCCTGCTTGAAATTCTCGTTCTCCGGAACAATGCAATGCGCGGAGCATTCCCGAGCGGTCTTTGTGGCTTTACAAAGCTTAGAGTGTTCGACATGGGCTTCAACAAGCTAACTGGTGGGTAAGTACCCCTAGCTCTCTTTGACTTCCGTTGTCATGTAACTAAGAAGGAACTGGGTAATGCAGGTTGCTTCCCATGAATTAGTCATCCCTGAGTCAGGCGAGGAAATGCAGTGAGTGAAACACGAGGCAAAAAGGGATTTTTTTTGGTTTTACATGGCTGCACTAGTCCTATATCACTACGAAGGTACATCGGATGTTATGTAGTGGTCTCCATACCTCCTTACACTTGAGTTTCCTTGTATCAGAGAAGAAGCAAACAGAAGGGTATTACTTACCTCTGACTGGCTGAAATGTGTAAAAACTTCTATGATAGCCAAGAAACAGAATCTTGTTTGCAGAAGACCGAGGACAAAATGAGGATCCCTCTTCGTATCTGTGACAAACGAACCCAATGCATAGTCAAAATGGAGCGGGTGTTTCCCCATTCTAACTGGACTGAACACCACAATCTACTTGGGAAGAGCATGAGCCCTCTAGAGTGTTCCTAACAAATGTCTGGTGACATTTGTTTTTCTATGAGCGTAAATAATTGAAACATATATTTCTCCAAGGACATGGGATGGATTTATGTGCCACACTTCGAGTATGCATGTGCTGCTCTGTTTGAATATTGCTAGTATAACGATATCCATAAAGTGGATACTTAACAAGTTGGCCAAAGAAAGAGGGGAAGAGGCATGGTGATGGCTGATTATATATGTGCTTAGATACACCTGTATATGGTTGCACCGCTGAAGCGTAGTATATGGAAAGACAATATGCGATGATGCCCTTTGCTCTCTACAACACAGAAAATTCAGAAGTTGAAACCAAAAGACTATAGAGATCTGGTGCTACACAAATTCAAGCAACCTTGGAATCATTAAGTGAACCTCAGGTGCATTATGCATACCGGTTTCCAATTGACCACAATCTTTCCAACTAAATGAGGAGAAGCTGGGAGAGTCTCTGGAGAGAGACATCCCATGAAAGAGAGATTTCTTCTGCGTGGATGATGCTAGAGACACATGTCATGGAAGGCAAGCCAATATCTGGATGCAGAAACATGGTGCAAAAGAGTCACTAGCTATAGCCGTTCCTATTTGTTGTCGATTCCAACAAGGTTAATAACACTGTACATATCTGCGTAAGGCAGTGTAACTTGGAATGCTCCACCAATGTTTCCTATCATGTTGCCCAAGATGGATATGCTCAGAATGTAGCAGTTCCAGTTCCGATGATGGAGCACCTGATTGATTTCATGATTTAATTTCAGGACATTGACATTTTAGGAAGCTAGAATAAGAGACCTTGTCATTTCTTCTGAAAGATGCATAACAGAAACGGTCGAAGAGATAACAACAATGTATAACGGTCTGTCCTCACTCTGCTCAGCATGTATTGTGCAGTCTCATTTTGTATGAAAGATAATGTTGTTGTAGGAAACTTTCATCGAATATTTTTAAGCTGCCAATTTGTTCTCTCTTCTGTGAGATCTGGAGTCTTAAATTTTTTTACTGTCGTATTTGTGATTGTATACAAAAAAGTATGAAACCTCTAATGGAAAAGAGAGTTATTGCAACATTGCAGGTCTAACAGCTGATTTAGGAGCTTGCATGCACCTTGAAGTACTTGTCGTCGAGAACAATAATATAGATTTTGATGTGTCTCGCATTCCTTTCTCATTGCTGAAGAAATTGCGAGTCATAAATATTGGGAGGAACCGTTTTAAGGGTGTGCTGACAAAAGATTTAGGCAGAGCAAGTGCAATTACTGTTATGCGATTCAACGGAAATCAGATATCTGGTCAGATTCCTGGTGCATTAGGTTTACTGAGCATGTTGACAATATTGGACTTAAGCTCGAACCAATTAAATGATCCGATTCCCGAGACCCTTGGAAACCTGGCCCTGCTTGAGGATTTTAGCATAGCCCAAAACAGATTCGCTGGGAGAATTCCAAGCTCCGTTTGCAATCTAGCAGGTCTAACCAAGCGGCTAGATTTGTCGAGAAATAAATTTTCTGGTATTGTGCCCATGGCTCTCGGTGGCATGAAGTGGGTTAAGGTCATTGATCTCTCAAGGAACATGTTGTCTGGTGGGCTTCCTTCGAGTTTGGGTGGATGTGAATCTCTCTTATCTTTGGATCTCTCTTTCAATAAACTTTCTGGCAGTATACCGCCAACTTGGATCAGCCTGGTTTCTTTAAACAAGCTGGAACTTTCGTCTAATGCACTCACTGGAGAAATACCACCCGAGTTGGGGCAAATCTCTACATTGAAGCGACTAGACTTGTCCAAGAATGAGCTGACAGGTAGTGTGCCAAGTTCCCTAGCAGATTTGCCCCAACTTGAGATGCTCGACTTGTCGTCAAACTTATTGTCAGGAAAAATACCAGATTTCCCGTTGTGTCCATCTTTGCGTGGAAGCTCTTTTGCTGGCAATCCAGGTCTCTGTGGTGCCATACTGAATGTGCCATGCAAGTCAGAGCTGAAGGCAAAACATGCTGTGAAAAAGATTAATCTCAAGGAGCTGCTGATCAATGCACAGGCCATTCTTCTGTACTTGGGAATGGCAGTTTTTGGCTGTACAACGATTTTTATCGTCGTCTTGATGGCATTCAGGCTATGCTACGTTGAAAAATATGAATCTGTGGTTGATTGTATAGAGACTCACTGTTCAGTTGTTGTTTGCTTCCTACATTGCTTCCACCTGACATCCATGCGTCCAAGAATATCATTGAGAATGCTTAAAGATGCAACCGATAACTTCAAAGAGGACAGCATCATTGGCAGAGGTAGCCGAGGGATAGTCTACAAAGCTTTCCTTGCAGAAAGCATCATGTTCAAGGGGGACAGGATAGTAGCAGCCAAGAGATTGGAAAAGAGACAACCTGAGATTCAAAATCTTGTGAAAGAGTGCAGGGTTTTGAGAAAGGTCAGGAATGCCAACCTTGTCAAGGTTGTGGATTGGTTAACTGCGGGAAAAGAGGTCTTTGTCATCATGGACTTTTATGCGAACGGTGACCTGCAAAGCTACTTGCACAACCCTGCAGCGGCAAACAAACTGGAAATGATACAGTTTCTTCAGATTGCTATTGACATTGCACAGGGAATAGCTTATTTGCATAAGAGATGGTGGAAAGGAAGGATCATTCACTGCAATCTAAATCTCAGCCATATCCTTCTCGACCATAATCTGCAGGCGTGCATATCGGGATTACGGTATGTTAAACGATCCGATTTGGCGAAATTCCAGTTCGAAGAATCCGAGGCTGGTAGGATAGCTCCAGGTACAGCGCTATTTCCTTCAAAATCACAGTGAAAGTTTTTTTAAACAAAGCATCCTTTGGAAAATGGCTTCTTGTTGCTTGTGTTTTTTTTATAAATTTACATCATGGATGTGTTCTTTCAGAGTGCCTTGCCGGTGGCACATTGTCTCAGAAAGCTGAGGTTTACAGCTATGGAATATTTCTGTTAGAGCTTATCACACGGAAAAAGCCCGTATTCTCTGGTGTCGCGATCGATGCGGATTTGCACATGTGGGTGCAAAGAGTGCTTCCTTTGCAAGGGCTACAAATTGTAGATCCGACTCTCTTGAACACAACATATAACTATGAGAATGTGTTCTCTCTCATATTTCTAGCGCTGTCATGCACAGAAGAGGTCCAAGACAATCGTCCCGAGATAAGCGATGTGATTACAACCCTGAAGC
The DNA here is from genome assembly GCA_037176905.1 of Azolla pinnata. Lineage (NCBI taxonomy): Eukaryota > Viridiplantae > Streptophyta > Polypodiopsida > Salviniales > Salviniaceae > Azolla > Azolla pinnata. The sequence continues at coordinate 44,261 of JBBBWG010000670.1, forward strand.
AGCTGAAAACGATCGAATCAGGTGAAAACCATTTTTCTGAACAAGCTCCTTTTTTTTTCTTTCTTTTTTACTGTCATTCATGGGTTCCAAAGTAAGACAAACGTCCGAAATATGTCTTGTTTTGCTGAAATCTCACACCAGTTTGGCTGTTTCTCTTTTAGACTCGAAGAAAGCATATGTACAAATGGCCTGAGCCAAAAGTCATGGGAAAGAATGCTGCTAAAGTAGCTTATATAACTGTTCAGATCTTCTCTTTGCTGAATGTATCAGAACTCGTCGACAATTTGCGTATTGCTTGGCCTTGAAGTTGATAGAGATGGAGTTTTGTAACTGTAAGGTATATATAACTGAGGTACAGACAAAATATCCCGTCATCAAGAGAGGATATTCGATTGACATTGACGATGATTGCGATATTGAAGATGCTCGCGATATTGAAGCTGATGTTGATATTAGAAGTGGTCCCGGTATTGAAGATGGTCGCGATGTTGGAACTATTTCTGATATTGAAGATGGTCACGATATTGGAAATGGTCCCGATCTTGAAAATCTTCTAATTAAAACTTAATTTGGCACCTGTAATACTACAGGGTTTTAGATTTGTTATGGGGCTTTAGAAGAGTAAGATTTGTTATGGCATTTGTAATAATACTACAGAGTCTTGGATTTGTTACAATCTCGAGTGAATTGTAAAACTACTCTGCTTTGTTTTGCAATTTAACCAAATAAAAAACTCTTGACATTTGTGAACGTTATAGTGGAATGAATTCTAGAGTTTTATCCTCAAATTTGAACAGCTTTCGTGATCAACACACACAGACATCTAGATTTGAAAACAAATCCTTCACTTGTATTAAGCGCACTCTTTACCTGAACACAATTAGAATGCGTTTATTGTTTGGCTGAGCTTCTGTCTGAACAAGAAATATAGATGCAATTAGTGATAGATAAGTACTAGAAAGAAGGGGCGAGGGGCAGAGCCGAAATGGCAAATTGAATCATTTGTAATGCTAGTAAAACTGTGATGGGGATAGTGTTTGAAATTGCATCAACTGTAATGGAATGGAATCCCAAGCAAATCTATTTAAAATTACCACCCATCAGATAGCAAAAGATTATTCAGGTTCTGAGTAACCTTATATGTATCAACCCGAGCAGATGACAACTGAAATTGAGGTTCTTAGGTCAGTCTTTAAAATGTGATCCATGAAATGGATGGGCCATGTTGGCCATAAGAAGATAAATCCTTCTTTCTCATATTACCCTGATCTCAGGAAAATCCGCCATGCATTAGGCCATACATAGCAGTTCACACTGAATGCTCGATGGTTATGACTTCTTGCTGACATACTTCTAGAACTAAATATCCAATGGAAACACTTTTGATTACCTTGATGATATTACAAAAGTTTTATTTCCCTGGACTTGCAATAACAATTCCCTTGTGCCTGAAAGGGAAAAAAAATGCACACCACACTGGCTCTCTTAATAGGGATCTTTCTTACGCTGGTCTCATAACCTATAGTAATCAAAATTTTGGTCGGGCCTTCCTTCAGTGAAAGTAAGACTACTCAATGAATGCTCGCACCATCCGGAAGGCCAGGACCTGTCACTACACCTGAAGAAATCACTAGTGGCCTGTTGCCAAACTTTGCAACACCACCTGTCCATATTACAGCATACACATGATAAGATTGCAATACTCAAATGGATGTTGCCAATAATCTTGTCACATGTACCTTGAATGCTCAGCAAAGGCACAATTCTCTCCCATATCTTGGAACTCAGCTGCTTAGGAGGTTTTGCTGATGGCACCGATCCCTATTAATGGCAATAAATAGCATAGCTATGGTCATGTAACATCACAAATACTAGATGCTAAGAAGGCAGGAAAACTTGCCTCGAGATAGATGCGATCACCTACTGACGCATCACTAGGTGGCTGAAGGATCTGTGAAGAACAAATTTTCATCCGAGGATTACAATTGAACCCAAAACTAAAAATTCTGCCAGTTGTGTCATAAATACATTTGTATGTACCGACATACCTTTACAGTCAGAGTTCCATTACTATCAGAAGTTTCACCAGCCAAGATCATTGCTTCACTCATTTGCCCTGCCAGTTTTGCAGGTTTCAAATTCCGAACAAGACACACCTTTCTTCCCAATAATTCCGGAGGTGAAAGAAACTTTCTTAGACCAGCCACCACCTGTAACAATTTTCACCCAGACATGAGCATGCTTTCTTGAAATCCTATTGTAATTCTTGATTGGCCTTGATGAAAAGAGCATAACATGACATGCCTGCTTGAAATCTCCATTAGAGACCTCCAGTTTGCAAACATACAACTTGTCAGCAACTGGATGATCATCAACCGAGATCACATGTCCCACCTAAAATGCAACAAAACTAGATAAGGAAAGTCCACTGCATTCTTCTATTGCAGAAGCAAAATGGAAACATAAACCCAATCTGGTTAACCTCAATAAACCTATATTCTGTCAAGCAACTCTTAGCACAAGATTACCATCTGTCTGCTTTGACGAGCTGACAGCAATTACCACGGGGTCGAGGGAATTAGCAGTCATCATGAAAACCAATACTTGACTTGAAAAATATGCTAGACTCATCGAACCCCATACATGCGTTGTATAAAGATCTGATTTAGAGATGGATGGTCAAACAGCGTTCCACATTCCTTCTCAACATTGAGTGTTAACGTCATGTACCATCCACATTTAGGATTGCAGGTTGAAGTTTTGTTCCCCTAGACTAATTATAGGAAACATGTTATTCATACCAAGATCCCAGCTTACGTCCACTTCATTTTGAAGGTTCAATCAAATTGTTACAAAAATCTGATTCCGGTCCATCCTATCTGTATCCATGAAGGTTGTTTATCGTACGTGAGAATGAGAAGAAGTTTAAGGGAATCAAACAGCTTCCATTTAGAATTCAGGGAAGAAGTTCTACGATGATGCCACACTTTGTTTCCTTTCAATGTGTATAAACCTCTACCAGTATTTCAAGACATCAAACTGGAATCTTGGTAATGGATAGGGTGTTTTTCACAAGCAATGCATAATCGTACCCGGTATGCTCCATCAGATAAAACGAACTCCTTCTTTTCGATTTCTTCATAGATGTTGAGGATATAAAATACAAGAAGACAGACAGACAATCGAGAACCAACCTCGAGATGAACTTTGTCAAAATCTTCCAAAGATTCTTTTCCGCCCTCGATCACCGAGGGTGCTGATAAAAGGAAAGGGGAGGGGGAACGAGGATCAGATCGCAACAACTCCTGCAAGACAAGAAGGAATTGCGTGGATGTTGCGAAAGCGGGGGGGAACGAAAAGAAGCCGCACCTTGAGAAGCGGGAGCAAGGGCGGGAGCAGCGGTGGGGACAATCTGCAGAGAAGCGGAAGGGGCGGCAGACTGTTCCTTCTCCAAAGGCGTTTCTTTCTGTCAGATAGATAAAAGCGGGACTGAGGAGGAGGAGGAGGAGGAGGAGGAGGAGGAAGAACAAAGAGCGAGCATGCGAGAGAGAGATAGGGAGAGAGAGAGAGAGAGAGAGAGAGAGAGAGAAACCTGGGCCACGGGGAGAGGAGGTTGAGAGAGCGTGCGGGGTTCCTTGAGCCGCGCGATGATGGAGTCGAGGAGGGAAACGGCATCGTTGAGAGCTTCCATGGCGACTTCGATCTTGGAGCTCGCGATTGATGCGCAGCAGATGGCGATGGCGATGGCGATGGCGATGGAAACGACAGAGATCGCGTTTAGGGTTTCGGCGGGGGAATGAAACCGAACCTGATCCTACCGAGCCTCGAGCCTCAGCTTCGGATCCGAACCTAGAATTCATACAAGCGAAAATTTTGTTCTCTTTAACAATTTTAATTGAAGTATTGTCTTTGATTAGAAGAAGAAGAAGAAGAAGAAGAAGAAGAAGAAGAACAAGAGTGTATGTATTTAGTCGTAGTTGAAGTAACGTTTTTTCAGCTGTTTCCGGACGTTTTCCGATCGATGCTTTTAGGATTAAGGGAGTGCCGATTCCGTCTCTTACTGCTCTCGAGGTACCGACGTAATCGGGAAGATGCTGAGCCACGGAGAGCAGCTATAGCTTAGCAGCTAAGTATAGAACCCGATTATGCTTTGCATCTATTTTTCTATCCTTTTCCTGATTCGAGGCAGGGCCAAAACGGAGGTCAGTGGGACGAAGAGCAGGAATCGGCTGAGCGGTAGTGTTGATGTGGGAGAGACCCAAATTACTTCTGGTTACGTGAGTATGACTGTAACCAACTAGCTGGTCACGAGATACGTGTTTTCTCTGCAGTTCTTGTCTTATTTCATGGTGCGACAGTTCTGGAAGGAAGGATCGAGGGGTATAAATTGAAATCTTGTGATTCCAGACTGTAACTAACATCCCTTCCAATCCATCTTCCGATCAGAACTCCAAAGGCGGTCCCGTATCAGGAAATTCTAGTTCCATTAGATCTGGGCATCCGACCGATGATGCCCTCCTCCTGTTGCAAGTCAAGAAGCCAGCAGAGTTGTCGGTTTGTTGCGCGTCTTTCTTTCCCTTCATTTACTCCGATCCCGACTGCTTCACCGACGAAGAGGGTAACTTTGAAGAGATTCCGAAATCGATCCTGGCTAGCGTCGTTTGTACGATCGATCCGACATACCCACCGCGGACGAGCTTTGTTAATCGGAGATCAAACGCGAATCGTAAGGAGGGATTGAAGTGTGCAGAGCGCATTCAGAACGGAACCTCCTCCTCCTATTCCGCTGGTCAAGCCAGACCAGACCCCACAAGCCAGACCAGACCAGAGCGCATTCTTAAGGCTTGGGTTTGTGTTCTAACGGGCTGGGGAAGCTTCTCGATCTGGCCTTTTATTTTTTTTTCCTGTGACCGATCCGAGGGCTCCTCGAGAAAGCTTTCTGAATTAATCCGGGGCTCTCATCGACCGGCGAGAGCTGCTTCTGAGGGCCAGCGATTCGGATCGTAAGCTCTCTAAACCCTAAACCCTAAACCCTAAACCCTAAGCTCTCGGGGGAAAAACTTCTTAAAATCTGGCGTTTCGTTCTGCGTCTCTTGGGTGCTGAACGCAAAGCCAGGAAGAAAGAACGTGCGTAGGTGTGAACGCGGACAAAACAAAAAACGACACATGGGCGGCCGTGCCGTGTGAAAGCGGACAAAAGGCCGTATATTCTTAGAGCGTTTCCTTTTTCTTTTTCTTATTTTTTTGGAGTTTTTCTTCTCTTTTCTTTTGCCCATCTTTTTACTCAACTTGGGGAGGAAGCGAAAAAAAGAAAAAGGAATGATAATAATAATAATAATCATAAGAATAATTCAGGAGAATAATTTCTTTGCCCATCTTCTTAGCAAGAATTTGGAAGCCAAAAATT
>JBBBWG010000670.1:55209-81760 GCA_037176905.1 Azolla pinnata
CCTTCCTTCCTTGATAGAGCTTCTTTTGCTGGAAAACTGGAATGGAGCAGCTATGCTGGAAACTCAGAATGCAGATATATATATATATATATATATGTATGTATATATGATCCTTGGTGATGATTCCTCAGTCGTATCTGCTGAGCTGATGTATGTAATTTCATTGTGCTCGCAGAAAGATGGTTACAGTCTGACGGATTTGCATTGCAGCTCAATTCACACAAGACTGAACATCTTCTACACAAAAGAGTTTCTTGCATCACAGAACCACAACTTTGATTATGCGTTTCCAGAATTCTGTCTGCATGTATGTATATACATGCGTCAACTATGAGATCCTTCAGACATTTGCACAGGGGAATTTCTCGGTATTTTGAGCTCTTCCTGCAGCCAAATTGTATATATACTTTTCGCCCTTTGGTTGACATTTATAATGCCTGATGGGGCTCGATTCAACATCTGTAATCGATCCGAATGCAAGGACCGGGAATCAACATGTCCACATGTTTGATGATTGAATATACGGTACCCAACTCCGCAGTACAGAGCCTTGTGCACCCACTTCATGGACCAGACCCATACCCTGCAAAATGTTAAGACTCTAGCCATTAGCTCCTCAGTCTGGATTACCGGTTTTCAGGCTTCGGGTGAAATCCTTGAGATACCAGCTTGTGAAATGAAAACATGGGTTATGCTGCAAACCACATGTTGTGCAATGCATGTATACCCACTCAAACCATGATGTTTCTCTTCTCCAATTTCACAAGGAAACAAACACAACGATTCAGCGCCAGTTCTTCATAACCTTTGTAAATCTTGGGTATAATTCACATGCATTGATCCATGCACCATTCCCTGCGGCTCTTGCAGGTTCATCATCTATTTGCAGCACTCTCTTGCATTCCTCCTATTCAGTGTTAACAGAGAAGGAGCTAATTGCTGAAATACTGCAGCTCTCAATCAAGTAGTAGTACACGATCGAACGCAAGCGTCGCAAGCCTCATATTTCCCCACTTCCTGCAGGAACTCAGTAGCGAAAGCCAAGCTGCACGAGGATTCTGCGATGGCATTGCTTCCAAAACCGACTTTGCCTTCTCGAAGTCCCCCCCGCATCCAAAAGCTAACACCATGAATGCATAGTGCTCATAATTCGGAGCAGCTTCGTATTCCCGGAGCATATTCCCAAACAGCATTTCAGCCTCAGCCGTGAGCCCTGAGCGGCTACATGCATTCAGCACGCTCAGAAACATAACCTCGTCCGGAGGCAATCCTTCCATTCGCATCGACTTCAAACATGTTAATGCTTCGCAGCCTTGCCCCTGCTGTGCATACCCAGCAATTAGAGCAGCCCACGAGACCACGTCTCGAACAGGAAGCGCTTCGAGCAGGGTTTGCGCATGGGCAAGCATGCCGCATTTCGCATACATGTCCACTAATGCAGTACTGAGCACGACATCCTTGTCCAGCAAGTCTCGATCGATGATCTTCTTGTGAACAAGCTTGCCCTCGTCTAGAGCTCCCGAGCTGCCACAGGCCTTGAGGAGGCAGACGAAGGTGATCGAGTTTGGAGATATCCCTTCCATCTCCATCTGTTCCACACATTTCAGCGCTTCACGGCAGTGCCCGAGCCGAGCATGGCCCGTGATCAGCGTAGACCAGGAGACGACGTTCCGCAGAGGATGCGCTTCGAGCACCTTCTCCGCCTTGGCAAGCGCCCCGCATTTAGCATACATATCCATCAAAGCATTGGCGAGGGTGATATCCTTCTCGAGCAAACCGCTACCCGCAATTTCTTCATGGATTCGCTCGCCCTCATCTAGAGCTCCAGCACTGGTGCATACCTTCAACAAGCACACGAAGGTGACTGCATTCGGATACAGCCCCTCGCTCTTCATCTTATGGAAGCAGCTGAACGCCTCTCGGAGTTGGCCATGGTGCCCATATCCTGCGATCAACGTGGACCATGAGACCACATCTCTCCTGGAGAGCTCCCCCAGAACTTCCCGTGCTTTGGCGAGCACGTCGCATTTGACGTACATATCTACGACAGCGTTTCCGAGTACGATATCCTTCTCGAGCAAGCTTCGAGCCGCTATTTGGCCATGGATTCGCTTTCCTTGCTCGACATCTGCTGCGCTGCCACATGCCTTTGCGATGCAAGTGAAAGTGATGGTGTTCGGGGAGATGCCCTCGAGCTGCATCTCTTCGAAGGACCGCATCGCTGCGCCGCATTCTCCATGTTGAACGTAGCCCGAGATCAATGCATTCCAGGAGACGACATTTCTCGCCGGAAGCTCTTCCAGAACCTCCCGCGCCCTCGCGAGCACGCCACATTTGGCATACATATCGACGAGCGAAGCCCCGAGCATGGCATCTCGCTGCACCAGATCCCTGCTCACAATCGCTTCATGGACCTTCTGCCCCATCGCGATCGATCTCGAGCTGCCGCAAGCTCTCAGGATGCAGGTGTAGGTGACTGCATCGGGGGAAACGCCTTCGCGCTGCATTCTCTCGAACGATCTCAGAGCTTCGAAGGCCAAGCCATGGCGAGTGTATCCGGAGATCAGAGCTGACCACGAGACCAAATCGCGAACAGGGAGAGCCTCGAGGACTCGCCGAGCTCTCCCGAGCTCCCCGCAGCTCGTGTACATATGGATCAGATTGCTGGCTATGTAAGGCTTCTCCTGCAACAAAAGGCTGCCCCTTTCCAGCATGTGAGCGTGCAGGAGGGTGCCTCGGCCAAGATCCTTCTTCCTCGCGCAGGCCTTGAGCGATGCCACGAGAGCATTGTGATGATCTCGAGCGTTCTCCGCCATGCCAGCTCTTCTTTGCAGTTCCTGGCGGACCCAGAGGAGATGGTACCAGCCATCGATCCAGTCGAGAAGAGCACGGGAACCGGAGCCGGAGGTTTTCTGAAACGGAAGGGAGCAGGGATTCCCTGTTACTCTCGATCCCTAATCTACGAGCAGATCAACAGATGGCGGCTCCGACATGTCTGCCATGTCTCTGCCTCTCGAGCTCGGAATCGCAGGGGGAAAGTAGGGCAAGAACTTACCTTGTTGGCCTGATGCAGCAAAGGATCCCTGAAGTAGTTCTTCCAAGCTGTGTTGAGCTTTCCATGGCAGGAGCAGCAGGCAGGCATTTAGGGTTGTGCAGCTTCCATGGAGCTTCTCATGGCAGGAGCAGGAGCAGGAGCAGGAGCAGCAGGCAGGCCTTTAGGGTTGTGCAGCTTCCATGGCCATCTACTCTGTTCCACCATGCTGAGAATGTCTCTCCCAAACCGGAGTTTAGGGTTTAGGGTTTAAGGGATTAGGGTTTAGGGTTTAAGGGATTAGGGTTTAGGGTTTAAGGGGTTTAGGGTTTAAGGGATTAGGGTTTACGGTTTAAGGGATTAGGGTTTAGGGTTTAAGGGGTTTGGGTTTAGGGTTTAAGGGGTTTAGGGTTTATGGTTTACGGGGTTTAGGGTTGAAGGGTTTGGGTTGAAGGGATTAGGGTTTACGGTTTAAGGGGTTTAGGGTTTAAGGGATTAGGGTTTACGGTTTAAGGGGTTTGGGGTTTAAGGGATTTAGGGTTTAAGGGATTAGGGTTTACGGTTTAAGGGGTTTAGGGTTTAAGGAATTAGGGTTTATGGTTTATGGGGTTTAGGGTTGAAGGGTTCGGGTTGAAGGGTTTAAGGGTTTGGGGTTTAGGGTTTTAGGGGTTTAAGGGTTTGGGTTTAGGGTTTAGGGTTTAAGGTTTAGCGCGGCGGCTCTGTTGAGGAAATCAATGATCAGACTATCATCTGTCGATTTCTCGAAGACCTCTCGCCGATTGATCTAGAATCGATTCGACAAACAAAATAGGCCAATCGTCGATTTGAGCAGCATGTCTTAGATTGAACTTGTTGCAAGTTTGATAAAGGTAAGCGGATTCTCATAGGGTTTAAGGGGTTGAAGGGTTTGGGGTTTAGGGATGGATTAGGATTTAGGGTTTAAGGGGTTCAAGGGGTTTAAGGGGTTTAAGGGTTTGGGTTTAGGGTTTTGGCCTAAACACCCAAGAGGGTCCTTGTTGTATGAAGGCTTTTTTCTATTTTAAATGGTACATTATCAACTGCTAATGTTGCTACTGCTACTGCTGTTGATATATATATATCGAGAATGGAGATGTTGATGCCCCCCTCGCGAGCTGTTTTGACAAAAACTCGGTGAGAAATTGTCGAGCTCTCTTTCTGTACACAGGTCGCCTGCGATCAAAATCGAGGCCAATCGGAGGGATGGATTCAGAGTCATGTGCACAACGCTGGTCCGATCTTTACAACAGTTTCTTCAACTGTGCAATATCTTTGATTCTGTGTGTCCGTGGTGACAAGTAAACTTGTCTTCTCTTCGGAGGCCGATGGGGATAGAGACCGTTTTCAGATTCGGTTTCAGCGGACTCTACTGTTTCAGATTGAAAGAGGACTCAAACATCAACGAGGATGTACCAGAGGATAACGACGTCGTTCAAACTTACGTTTGCACTTAAAATGTAATTAAGGCAATAATTTTCATTACATAGTAAAACTATTACAATAATTCCTAGGTTTATCGCCGTAAAAGATAAATCGGCATTGCACGTGTAACTTACGCGATTTGGATTTTTGAGGGTTGGGAAAATCTTAATACGAGTTTACTCGATCTGAAAATGATGGGTTTTGGGATCAGGGTTTTCCATAAAGAGAGTTTCGAGGCTCAGATTCAATCAGGGTTCTCGGTTCTAGGATGCGGGGTTTTTTTATAAGATGCATGAGACTGGACTCTCAATCAAGATTTGCTGAGATTCTAGGGTTTGGAACAGGGTTAGGGTTAGGGTTTGTCGATTAGGGATAGGGTTTAGGGTCTATGCTTTATCAATTAAGGTTAGGGTTAGGGTTAGGATTAGGGTTCAGGGTTTAGGGTTTAAGGTTTTGTATATTAGGGTTAGGGTTTAAGGTTTTGTATATTAGGGTTCGGGTTTTGTAAATTAGGGTTAGGGTTTAGGGTTTGTTCTGTTTGAACAGAGGAGACATGAACTGCATGGCGCGCCATGGAAGACGACCGACATGAAGACGATGCCTGCAGGCCGTCGCCATCGCCATCGCCATCGCCGTCGCCACTGAGAGAGCTTGCGCAGTTGTGCCTGTATCTATCTGGTTGCGATGGAGAGCCTATCTCGAAATCTCGAAGGCACGCAGGTACGTATCTATCTATCCGTGCGCCTTCGATGGTCACGAATCGGGAATCTGAGCGGCGCGATCGAAGGCGGAGAGCAGAATGCTGGCACAACCTCCGCGGGCGGGCTTGCGATGCAGGTCTCCTTCCATCCCTCTCCCCCCCCCCCCCCCCCGGTAAGTTTCAGCACAGTGCAAGCAGAATTTCTGCGAGAGAATGGAACTGCAGTGGAGGTCGGTTTGTAGGGTATGGAATGTGCGGAATGCAGGAAGATGGAGAATCTGGTTGCATCTGATGAGAGCAGAAAATCAGAAGGGGGAGGCCTGGCGAGGATTACAAGCTATGGAACCTAACGGTGTGTGCAATTTTTGGTCAGAGAGAAAGCAAGAATCTGTGGATGTCTCCCTCTTTGTCTGCAAGGTATGTTAGCCTTGTGCAGGTTTTGATCTGTTGTCTATGAAAAGCTCGAGATGTACACATGCACGACGATGATGGTGATGGTGATGATGATGATGAGGATGATGATGATGATCATCCTTCCCTTCTAGGCAGTCGAGGCGGTGCTCATGCGCAGGTTCTTTATCGTCATCAGGAGCTCCTCCTTCTCTGCTCGGAGCTCTGCGAACCCCAGGCTCATCTTCGAGTACCTGTCCTTCATCTCCCTCAGCTCTCCTTCCATGTTCTTCCGATCGTCGCTCGCTTCCACATGCCCTCCATCCCCCCTACCACAAACAGATCAATCTGGATCAGCAACCCGTCTCCTGCAGAAAAATTCCCGGTGGATTGCTCGTGTATGTGCGACTCTTCCCTGCCGAGTTGCAAGAACCTTTCTGGGAGGAATATTGCCAGAAGATGGCTAGTAATATATCGCAAAACACACATTTTGCAATGCCCATCGGCTTGATTTCAATCCAGGATTTCGGCCATGTCTCTAGCGGAAATATGCAGATAAACTGGTCTGCTGTAGATGGAATGCAGATCCTATTTGAGTTTTTGCTTCTATGCACAATATACAGGAGATATGTGGTGTGTGGGCTCGTGTATGTATAAACAGTGTATGGGCATGCAATGTGCAAGTACATCATCGATAACATGTAAAGCACACATTTTGCGATGCCCAACGGCATTGTTTCAATACAGGTGTTTGGCTATGGATCGGAATTGTCAGATGTCGCTAATGGAAATATGCAAATAAACTGGTATGCTGTAGGTGGAATGATTTTAGCTTCTATGCACATGCCCTGTGCAGGTATGTTATCTTCGGTAATATGTAAAATTACCTGCATTCAAAACAACTATACCTGGAGGTGATGCTTCCTTCCTGTAGCGGTGTGCTGAGCCGAGATACGAGGCTTTTCAGATGGTGATTTTCCTGTTCATAATGTAATACAACAGATGCAAACATGGACCTTTTTCAGCAGCAAAGAGAAGCAAACATCAGGCCATCAGGAAAAAAATGTGAAGGTTCTGAGAAACTAGAGAGAGTTGCTATGTCACCTCTTGCAATTTTCTGAATGCCTCAACATCCTCTGGAAGCTTGTCCATTTGAGAACAATCCATACCTTGGTTGTCCCTCTGAAAGAAATCCGGGGGGATTTCGTACACAGCATTTATCAGCTTCATCTTAAACCACTACATCTTCATAATGTTACAATGGGTGACATGAATTCTATGGCTTCTTTCAATGTCCAGAAGGAGCCATTATATATACCTCATCTTGAGCAAGTTTTCCATCAAGTTCAGCCCCATTGCCTGCGTTTTTCCGGCAGATCTGCTCCTTTTCCCCGAGAAGGAATTTCGCAGCCTCCAGCTCGATAGTTTTGGTGCGGAGTTGCTCCTATTCGAAAATAAAGATATCACAAAAAGCAGCTCAAGAAAAGAAGGAACAAAGTAGAAATCTGTCTTGCGGAGTGCTATTGCAACAAAATGAGACAGAGAGACGGAGATGATCCATGTACCTCCAGGGCTTTCACCTTCTCGGCGAGATTGGCCATGGCTTTGACGCTTTGAGACATGCCAGTGCTGGTGTTAATCGGATTCTTCAGCTGATTAGTTTTAGATTGATGCTTTGTGGGCTTAATTTGGCGCCCATTCAGAGAGTCATCCTTGTCATTCTCACGGAGCTTCTTCTCGGAGTGGCCTAGAAGCTCAGATTTGCGCTGGACCTCCCGTTGGAACACTGCCAGTTTCCTCTTCATCTCTTCCTTCTCCTCTTCTTGCTCGCTGAGTTTCTTCTTCAGCTCAGAGGCATGCTTCTTGAGCCGTGCGATTTCGGATTTCAGATCAAGCTCAGCTGCCTTCTTATGAGGATTCGCAGCCCTGCAAAGGTTAGCATTTTTCTCTTCTGATGCAGCATTTTCATGTCGAGCGGCTTTCGCCTTGTCTTTCCACACAGCCAGTTCCTTGGTGAGGTGTGCGTTGTCGATCTGGAGCTTATCGATACACTGTTGCGCTTTCTCCTTTTCCAGGAGCATCGCATGATGCGAAGTTGTCAATCCTTGCAGCTGGACTATCATCTTCTCTTCTTGATCGATCCGCTCACCCCCGAGGAATCGCAACCTGCTCTCGAGCTGGGCCATTGTTTGCTCGTAGACAGCGGTCTCGTTCTGAATCTCGAGAAGCTCTCTCCCCATCTCCTCGACCTTTGTGTCCAGCTCCGACTCTCTTTGCTGTGCGGACTTCAATCTGTGATCGAGTTCGTTTCTCTCGGACACCACGGATGAGAACTTCATCTTAAGGTCAGTGTTCTCAACCTTCAATTCATGCACGCTACTCTCCGATGCAGAGAGCGACCTTCTTAACTCATCCATGTCCTGCTTTGTTTGAAGAAGCTGAAGCTGCAATCTCTCCATATCCGAATTCCCGTCCATCTCAGTTGCGCCTTGATGCCTTCGATCTAACAAGCCACACTTGTCGATTTCAGCCTCGGCTAGCTTATAGTAAGTCTTCTGCAGCGTGTCTTGAGCCGTATCTAGATCATGTGTGAGCATTGTGATTGTATCGTTAGCCTCTTGGAGTTCTCGGAGCCTTTGGATGCAGATCTCCTCCGATTCTTGCAGCTTCTGCTGCAGAGCTGCTTGTTCTGCCTTCGACGATCTCGAAGAAGCATCGGCTTTCTCTTTCGCCAGGAGAAGCGAGTTGACATGATCTTGCAACTCTTTGTGTGTGGACCGGAAGGAGATCAAGGAAGTTTCAGCTGTTTCTTTGGCACTGCCAAGATGGTTGAGCTCCTCTATTTTCTGTCTGAGTTGGGTCTGAGTCTCAATCAGGTCCTTCTTGGCCTCTTGATATTGGTTGCTCATCTCATGGAGCTTCTCATCAGCACTCGAAAGCTGTTCCTTCAGTCTGGCAAGCTCTTCATCTTTCTGCTCCCGCAAGGTCTTGTTCACGCCTTCGAGCTCCTCGATGCTGTTCACTGCCATCTCATAGTTCTGCGTGATCACAGCTATCTTTTCTCGCAGGGCTTTCATCTGGCCTCGCTGCGACATGAGCAACGATCTCTCTTTCTCGTGCTCTACGATGTCTTTCCTCAGCGTCGAGACCTCTCGACTCAATGAAGCATTGTGATCCTCTGATTTCTGGAGCATCATCTCAAGGCTCTTGTTCTTGGCCTGCAGTGAATCCACCGTAGAGCTGAGCTCTTCCAGGAGGGCCTTGTTGCTGTCGAGCTGGTTTTGAGATAACTCCTCGGAGAGACGAAGCTTGTCTCGGAGGTCATTCACTGTGCATTGTAGCTCTTTGAGCTTCTTCTCCGATGCATTCTCTGCGGATGGAGTGAGATCTCGCCATGCGGCTACCTCGGATTCGAGCCCATGTAGGAGAGCATCTTTGTCATCGGTCAGGCGTTGAAGATCCATCAATTGTGCTAAGAGATTCATGTTCTCTTCCTGCATCTCATTGCATCTTCTGCTGGCCTTCTCGAAGTCCGATCTCAACTTGTCCATATCCTCTGTTTCCCCATGCATCTTGTGCTCCTCTATGTATGCCCTGAGCTCTTCAATCACTTTCTCACTCTCCTCGAGCTTTTCCATCCATACAGCTTTCTCTTCTTCGGAACAAGCTGCTGAATCATTTCTTCCCCTGAGTTTCTCTATCTCTCTTTCTCTGCTTTGGAGCAGATCATCCAAGTCTTTGATCTCCAGGAGGAGCTCCGAGTTGGACTCGATCGTCTTCTCGAGCTGCAGTGTAAGGCTTCTGTTCACACTGGTCTTGTAAGCTATCTCTTCTTTGAGTTCGGCTATGGCATTCTCTGCATCTTCTAGCTCTAGATGGACCTTAGGTTGTTGCATATATCTTCTTTCGTCGAACCTTTTCTTGACCAATGCAAAACGTTCGGTTTCCTGTTTGTTATTCCCCATTTCTGTTCTCAATGCTTGCAGCTCGGCTGACATCTCGGAGACGTTCTTCTTCTCGATTGCTAGCTGTTGTTTTACTCTTTCGAGCTCAGAACTCGCCATCTTCTTCAAAGACACATCCTTCTGCACCTCTTCAAGAATCATGCCTTCCAGTTTTGCATGTCCTTGTTTCTATTTGTGATTATTGATAGATCTGAAGAGCTCAGCTCCATAGCATTGTATTCGGCTTCCACTGTCATTCCATCATCATTTTCATCATCATCAGCAGCAGCAGCATTTAGTACAAAATCTAGCTAATGTATTGACTACAGATTACCCTCCTTGTTATCTTAGGACTATGTAAGACATTGCATTCAATGCCAAAAATCCCAAAAGAAGTCCGAAACATTTGAACAAACTAATCTTCCTATACACATGTTTCTGTGTGTAATAAGAAATCTTCCTATACACATGTTTCTGTGTGTAATAAGAAATTGGTAATGAAACCCTTCAATCTGTATTGTGATTCAGGAATATGTCTGCAATGGGAGGTGCTTGTTTCAAATGCTGAAGTAAATGGAAACACTCCAGAACCTGCAATTCAGAAAACTATGACATTTGATGGAACCAGACATGTGGTGACTGGTTCTGATCTTCATGGGTCTGGATGGGTTGACCTGCAGGTATCTTCATGTTAAGGATTATGAATGATAAGAGGATTTGGATGGGTATCAATCTTAACTGGCTAGGTATGGAATCGACCTGCAACGCTATATGTAACCCCGAAACTGATAGAGGGATATGGGTATACAGAACCTACTGAGGAGCCATGGGTGCGCAGAAAGAAGTCTTAGAAAGAAGTAGAGGAACCCGAGCATCTACCTGGTCAGAGTATTGCACGCTGGTGAAGGATCGAAATAGAGTGTTCCAGTTATCTTGTTAATGCCATGCCATAATCTGTTTACTGTAGCCAGTGAGCCAGTTACTCATCAGAACACTGGAGATGCAAGAAATCAGTGCCATGGTGAGGAAGGTCTGCATCCAGTGTTTTGCTAATGGGTGCTAAATATGAAGATTTAATGGTTGTGGTGGTGGCTTTTTTTGTTTTTGGACAGGTTTCTTTTGGAAGTCTAGTTCTAGTATTTCGATTTGTAGGTAGGCTCTCTCTCTCTCCCTCCCTCTCTCTCTCTCCTCTTGCTTCTTTGTCACACCTTGGTTTTTTGCTTACATTGTCCCCTTTCCCCCATTTTTTCTGCAACTGCATCTGCATGGCTTTATGAAGTCTTCCATAAACTGATAATGCTTTCCATGGTTTCTCATTAACATACAGAATATATATATATATATATATATATGTCCAAACAAATATTGTGGGTATTTTTTCCATCCCGGATCGCATTCTCTTGCCTTTAGGCCTCAATAAGAAATGGTCTATGGAAACCTTCTAACAGCATGTTTGAACTTCTCTCGACAGATGAGACATTTCTAAGGATGACTTCGGCTGTATGTTTGTATGTATGTATTCGGACTCGTATTCTTTGCAGAGGAATAAGTAGAGATGTTCCTTCCGAAATAAATTTATGGTCCATATATGTGACATGCTAACAACCAGAGGTGTTCTTTTCTTTTTGTTTTTGGCTTGCCTTTCGGATTTGGTAGCAGGTCAAGATCGAGCGTGTGATTGAAAGCGAAGCAAAGCCCAGAAAAGCTCGGGCAGGATGAATTGGTTACTACAACATGGTCGTCTGATCCCCCACCTAAGTCTGGTGAGTTGTAGCTCTCCACAATTATGCTGCATTTTGTCTCTTATCTATTCTTGGTATATACACAGACTGTCAGTGCGGTGTAGGGCATAATCGATGTGGCTTTTCCATATATCAAGGAGAGAGTTGTCCACGAATTTACTTTCTAAATAAGCGAAACATTGCTGTTTATATACATGCCGTTGCGAAGTTGTGCTTAACCAGAGTTTGCATTTTTATAGATGATCTGAGTAGGATGAGAAATGAGGCTAGAAAATTAGCGCCAATGATTCCAAGAATATTTTTGGAACCGTGGGAAACAGGGACAACCCAACAATACCATGGGGCCCCAACATTTAACTGTTTCCGGGGAAATTTTCTTCTATTAACTCATGTGGCTGCAACACTTGGTAGATTCTCAATCAAAGTGTTGGGAAATTTCATCATGCCATTTAGTTTTATGTAATCAAATAGACTACCACATAATTGAATTGATTTGATTGTATTGTTCTGGATGCTTTTCTAATTTTTGCTTCCTCCGCTCTTTCCTGATGTGGAAGACGATCCATGTATCCGCCTCCTCCCTCAATACTTAAATCAATGATTGCTCCAAGCTCGTGAGGGTGAAACATCTGAGACTCCTTAGCAAAATAATTCCTTCTTAAATTGTATACGCTGCATCGAACAAACTGTTTTTCTCTCTCCCATTGCCTGGCTGCACTCTGCATTCTTTGTTTTCATTCAAATAGATTGAATCGGTTTTGGCTGTAGTGTAGGACATGAAAAACGAAGATTTTTTATACCCTTAGATGAATTACGAATAGTTTTGCCGCACTTATGTTGCCCTTTGTAATGGCCTCAAGTATAAGTATATGCAACATCCTGCATGAATCTTGGGTGATATTTATTCACACATTCGGTCCAGCTGCGAGCTACCAATACAATGGCGAGAATAATGTCATTCAAGAAGTATGCTTTCTCGTAGGTGTTTATAATTTATCATAGTGCATATAGTTTCAGCAAACTAAGCGAGCAAGGGTACAAGCATAACTACTATGTGGACAACTATTTGCATTGGGATATGTGGGCAAGAAAAGAAAGGGAAGGCATTGAAACCAGAGCAAAAAGCCTTTGTATCATGATCTTGTAATGTGTACAAAGTTTGAGGATAACTGTAAGGAGGAAGCTTATATGCATATTCTAATGAGGAAATCACATTGTCTTCTCTGGTGATCAGGTTGGGTTTCGTGTGCTTGCTTTGCTCTGTATGTAATCCTTTGGACGTGCATTTGTGCATGTGTCAAAGTTTTGAAAGCTTTTTTTTTTTTGCATATGAAGAGATGAAATTTGGGCCGTCTATTTGTTGCAATGAGAAATCTTGAACCGTTGATTCTGCTTCTACTAATTGTATTACTGGCCTGTTACACCCACTTTCATGTAAAGTGTAATCTTTCATCTTGGAATCTACCAACTCAATGGTGCTAAACCCATTAAATGTTACAAATTGTTTCCACAAAGATCTAGTAAAGCTTTCAACTCATGGATTTAACTTGGTTTCCCCATTAACCAATGGATTAAACATGGCAGCTATATCCCCTACCAACAAGGAGGTCACAGATCCAACTACTCCAAACACTGATGCTACTTCGCCAAGTTTGAGCATAAAACAAAGCTTTGATGATCTTTGGAAGACTGTTCCAACAAGTAAAATCCTGTCTATGTCATATTTGTGATATGCTTCATTCATCATTTAAAGGTCTAGCTGTTACGTTATGATATGATCAATGTGTGCTATACACCATAAAGAAAGAGAAAACACCTCAAAGCTTCTTATTGTGCCCGGCCAGCTTCAATTTTCGTCATCAACAAGCTAATCTCATTGTGCAATGATGCCCATCAAGTGGCAAATCAATCACGATGCATGCTCAACTGTGTTCTCATCTTCTTGCTTTTGACCATCCGCTGTAACTGTTTGATCGGACTACACATTGATTGATGAGAATATTTTCCCTTCATCGTGGATACATTACATTGATGTTATCCATCTTATTTTGGAAGAGGAAGCTGCTACTACATGATCAAAATCTAGGGCTCTCTTAGTAATGATGCACACTTAGTTGCTAATCAAGACTCCATCTTTTTAGTTTTGAATGGGTGAGTGACTCGAAGAAAGAACATTTACGGTTGAGATGTGTAATGATTGTAGGGTAACAGGCTGCTTCTTCGAAAAGATGCATATCCTGATTTGTCATTACCATCTTTATCTGATGATTATAGGCACCATGGTTATGAACCTGTCTCTCATGGGTTCCTTGTGTGAACCAAGAGCCCTAATTCTTGGGTGGTTGTCGCAGTCTCCTGCAACTTCAATGAAAGCAGAGAAAAAAAGGCACAATTTCTTCAATAATGCCTTTATCCCTTTCCATAGTAGATTTGCTAAACCTCTAAATACTCAGTAAGAAGTTGTAGACAAAGTTTTCAGGGGCTTTCAGGAAAGGTACCTCCTGTCTATGAGCCTCAAGCATGTTCATGGCTCGCACCACAAGGTAACAAGGTAGGAAAAAGCCGACAACCCGGAGAAGGAAGATCTGTGAGTCAGGCGGTTCCATCACATTTGGTAAACATACACTAAATGCAGTGTATATGTACATGAAAACCTGTTTTGATTGTTTATCAAACATGACCTTTACCAGTACGAAGATGGAAGCATCGTCATCAGCTGTGGAATCCATCATGCTGATCACATGGCGGAGCAATAAGAATGCCAAAAGCTACAGACAAGTAGTGGCAGAAACCAAATTAAGATCGAATACCCGACTTCTAGACTTTCAGTAAGTACCAGATTATTGGACTTTTCCTGATACCCGCCTTGATTTCTATATGATTGATTACTGTAGTAAAATCTTACCAAAGGCCCTCAATTAGGTAGCAAATAATTCCCCAAATGCTGTAGAAACGGCAGACCCCTATTAAAGGCCTAGAAATAGTGGGCATAATATTTCAACTTCTCATAATATCCAGCTTATGTGGTGGTGAAGGTTATCTTCTCAGAAAAACTGAAGAATGTGGGCCAAGCAAGTTCTTGGCCCTTTGAAAAATCTAACAGCAAGAAACTTACAATCAGCGCTAGCAAGCGGAAGCTGGTTGTCACACTGCTTGAGTGAATTGTGCTATACTCATTATATTCAGATTCCAAGAAATGCCGTTGAGCCGCAGCAAGAGCAAGGATTCTTGGGTCACGGAGCTCAATCGTGTTTGAACCCAAAACACCCCACTCATCACTGTATAAAATCATTTGATCATGTTCACACAACTGTGCGCATCCTATCTAATACACCCACTTTTTTTAGGTACCAAAATCATCTGAAGAAAATCATCTCTTGGAGACGGAAAGGGCAGCTCACCTGAAATCTATCGCCACAGCTCCTGGTGGAAGCTGCAAAGGAAGAGGCCGATGCAGTGGGGAATGGTATCCATATTTGTAAGGCTGAAACATGGCAAGCCCTAATTTTCAATAGTTCTGCAAATATGTATGCGTGCATATATACAAATACATATATCCAAATATAAATATACATAAGTACATTTAATTCATGCATTATATGAGGCTGAAACATGGCAGTGATAGTAAGCTCTACTATGTCTATCATCAAATATGTGTACGCATATACACACATA
The DNA here is from genome assembly GCA_037176905.1 of Azolla pinnata. NCBI lineage: Eukaryota > Viridiplantae > Streptophyta > Polypodiopsida > Salviniales > Salviniaceae > Azolla > Azolla pinnata. The sequence goes on from JBBBWG010000670.1 coordinate 70,132, forward strand.
TGCATACATACATACATACATACATACATTGAGTTCATTTAGTATAAGGCTGAACCATGACAGTGATAGAAAACTCGATTTTTACAATTTCTACCAAATTGTACAGATGTTTGTGCATGAATATATATGCATACAGACATATGTATACATGTAGAGTGCGTGCATCATAAGGCTGGAAACATGACGGTGATAGCAAACTCTAGTATTTGCATGCAGATCGAGCTCTCCATAGCCGCATAATGTGCGAGATCAAAACACAGGAGGATTCACCTCGTGGCAAATCTCACAGACTGTGTCTCCCTTCTCATTGCACCACCTTTGCACACACTTGTGATGAGCATACTGCATAAAAAAAAAAGGAAGGCTCAAATCAAGCCCAAAGCATAAGAAAAGCTGTGCCATGCGTGCTGAAGTGCCAATCGCAAGAAACAGGTTCCGACAAACAAGCTCAGGTATTGTTGTATGTGGTAGGTCAGAGAAAGATTAAATGGGAAGCATAGATAAAAGCCCTAAACTTTCTCTTCACAGAAAATTTAGGGTTAAGGGCCTGCTGCTGCTGCTGCTGCTGCTGCTGCTGCTGCAAGCTGAGACCATTCAATGGCGATGCACATACAATACACAGAAGCACACAAATACCATCTGAGAATCTCATATACCCACAGAGAAGAGAAGATACATGGCGAAACACACATCTTTAAACACAGGGGAGAGAGAGAGAGGGAGAAAGAGAAAGAGAAAGAGAGAAAGAGAGAGAGATGGATTACCTTGAGGGTACCGGAGCAAGCGCAAGGAGACTCGAGGTTTGATGTCTGGTCTTCTTCCTGGCAAATTCTGCACTCTGCGAAGGCGGCCAGCTGATCTGCACAGGAGGAGGCCTCTCTGATGGGTACTAGAGAATCGCCAGCATCCGCCACAGCCACAGCCATAGCCAAGCAAGCACCTCGAGCTCGAGCTCGAGCTCGATCCGTGTATTTATCTGTCACTCCATCGCTCCTTTCTCTGCTTCTGTGTGCTCTGTTTCTTGTTCGCTATGCATGGGCATGTGCATGCATGGCATGGGCATGTGCATGCATGGCATGGGTGCATTGCATGCATGTGCATGCATGGCATGTCTGCATTGCATGCATGGCATGCATGCTATGCATGTCAATGTCGGGCCATGAACCCATGATGTGGACCCATCATTATCATCCCATTGCCACCAGAGACATGCCATGCATGGCATGCATGCTATGCATGTCAATGTCGGGCCATGAACCCATGATCTGGACCCATCATTATCATCCCATTGCCACCATCACCATCAGCAGCACCACCACCAGCACCACCATCACCACCATCACCATCATTGTCATGTGGTTCGCAGGGCTTGAACCCATGCTCTAGCTTCGATGCACTTCGATAGTTATGGCCCCACCACTATCATCATAATAATCATCATCATCAGCAACACTATGATCATTATCACCATTGTTGTCGGCCATTGCCATCATCATCATCATCATCATCATCATCATCATCATCATCATCATCATCATCATCATCATCAGCATCATCATCATCATCATCATCATCATCATCACTATCATCACCATCACCATCACCATGATCATCATAATCACCATCATCACCACCACCACCACCACCATCATCACCATCGCTACAAGCATCATCATCATCACCACCACCACCACCACCATCATCATCATCATCACCACCATCACCACCATCATCATCACCACCATCATCATCATGTGCTTAGTGGGGCTTGAACCTATGATCTAGCTTCGATGCGCTCCGATCGATCATGGATATGGTCCCATCAACACCATCAACACCATCATCATCACCAACAGCATCTCCAGTGTCGATCGTCGTCGTCAGTATTTCGAATTCTTACATATGCATCAGCTGAACTCTCCGAGTACATCAGAACTATACATGCATGCACAGAGAGATGTATAGCCTATGGAAACTGCTCTTTTTGTCTCGATGCTTCTCTGCCGACCCTTTGTCGGAACCCCCTGGAAAAGTTCCGGCTCTGATTGGGGCCAATCAGAAGAACTCGCATCATTCCGCGCTCTGCATCTAGAATGGAAGAGACTCGAGAACGGGCTCATTCGTCTCTGCTACTCAAAGAGACTCCTCGCCGATGAATCGAAATCATTGCAGCTCCACTATCATAGGCCTAAAGGAAGGCCGATGGTCAAAGTTTCCCCCCTGATCTAGACATCCTTCTTATTCTTGAACACTCTAGAACATTCTAGAATATTCTATAGCATGTAACACAACGCACCTCTTTCTTAACCTAAGCACTGATGGTACGTTTTGTTCTCTCTAAAACTTTAACTAAAGTCATTCGAAAGCCAAGCGAAATTAGCACAAATCTCTAAACTGGGATCAATGCTCCGTCCGTGTGCTCCTTTCAGTTATGATCATGGAACTCATGTTGTTTCATGAATCTTCCCACATTTGATTCTTTATGGCCAAAGCGAGAGGATCTTTTGCAGCATGGATTATAGCCCCCATCAGCTCCAATGCTTGCCAATCTAACATGCCCCTAAACGCTATAACCCAGATCGTACGAAACCCTTTAACCCAGTTCGTTGACGAGTAGGAATCGTTCGAGAGGCAGCCGATCAGGGATCGGATCAGTGTCGCAGTTTGCCACAGTGTTGAGCTGCTAGCGATGATTTCGGCACACCATCACATACGTACGTACATACATACATATAACTATAGCTTTTATCGCCAGCTCCACCAGTGGAAAGCCAACAGACATTCTGTTTATTTTCTTTTTTCTGTTGCTTTCTGTAATGTTTGATTATTCCCCAACCTAGGCAAGCATGTTCAGTGGTGGGCAGGGGCGATTCGATGCAGCTTGTTATCTGCAATACATGCACTTGCATTGTTCTACTCCCGCACATACATACATACATACATACATACATGCATGCATAGACACATACTTAGATAGATACATACATACATTTGCACATATGCATACATACATTCAAACATTCATACATACACACACACACACATTCATTCATTTACACATGCATCCATGCATTCATACATACACACACATGCACACACACATGCATGCATTTGCACATACATTCACACACATATACATTCATTCATTTACACATGCATTCATGCATTCATACACATGCATACATACATTCATCCATACATACATCCATACATACATTCATCCATACATACATCCATACATACATTCATCCATACATACATACATACTTATATGTATATAATTTGATAGTGCCCATCTTTCGCTGAGCCGAATCCCAGCATCTCTCCGCCACCCCGATCATGTTATTCTTCCGAGGCACTGATGTGATCCCGATCAATCGACGGATCTGTCAATCCTGTGAGTAGGAGGATTATTTCCTGTGAGCATTTTCCCAGTTCCCCAAGGCTATTTTCCTCATCTCCAGCATCGTCGGATCGGAACCGATGGAGAAGATGGGGGAGTGCTTGCTCCTCATCTTTCCAGCTTTCTAGATGATGGATTTACAAGCACCATTGCTTCAAAAAGAGAACAAAAAAATTTTAGAAGCACACACTGTTCATGTACCCCCCAACTCATGCTTTCCTACTAGCTAAGCTAGATCTCCATAGATCTTCTTCATCAGAAAGTTCTATGATTATTGAATCGCTTTTGCGGAAGTCCGTTCGTCTTGTGCAAGTGTATCTATCTATCTATCCATCATGCTTCTTCCTTTCTTATTCAATCATTCATTCATTCATTCATTCCGACTCGAATCGTCGATGATGATGATAATGATGATGATGATGATGCAACAGAGCACACGAGGACCATTGATCAACCACCGTCGATTTTCTGATGCAATCGACTCATCGCCGCATGCTCGATCCTTTTTTTTTTTTGTCTTTTGCTCTTTCCGCCCAAACCAGATTCGAGCTCGCTGAGTATGCACATACCTTAGATGATTTGATGGGAAAATCTAGAGGATTATTACTCTAGCAGATGCTCTTTGCATGATCGATCGATGAGAGCCACACACAACTTCCAAATGCAAAGTGCTTTAAGAAAATCAGGCATCGACGCCATAACCTAGCATACTTTTCTTTCTACAATTGAGGGGCAAGGAATGGAGCTCTAAAACCCTAAAAACTGAGCCATGTAATGGTATTTGACCAATGTAGAATGACTTCTCTGGACTTGTAAAACCAATGTATTTAACATAAATCTTTCTGAACCCTAACCCTCATTTGAGTCCAAAGCCGGATGCAAGCGGTGCATTTGTTCGAATGATTTGGTTTAAAAAAAGATTATTTCATCAGGACATGCGTCCCATCTCCGACAGCTCAATGATTCATGGGCATGTCCAATGGCTAGCAAACAAGGTTCGAACAGTAAAAGTCCAGACTGTTAAAAACTTAACTATATACATTTACAAATAGATGCGAGCACCAAGGTAAAGTTCATGCTTTGCAACACTAAGGCATAGCCTCAAAGTGTTGGATCATGAGCACTAAACAAAGGAGCGAAACCGGCTTTCACACCGATGTTAAAAGGAAGATGCTTCTGCAACCACAATTTGACATCGTTGCGGGTAGTGGCGAGGATTGTAGGCATTGCCGAGCTGACGTTAAAGATTAGTCCTATTTTAGTTTGAGCTCATGATCCCCAAAATCTTTGGGTGCACTTTTGCCTTTGAAATCACCTCTATAATCACAAGTTTGGAAACAAGTTATTGCTCAATCAAGCATATCATTTAATTAAACTGCTTATGAATGATGCGATCTCAGATCATTGACAATATACATTCGCATATATGTCTTCCATTCGCTAAAGGAAAAGACTACTCCCAATTCATCGCCTTTCCAAACATGGGGCAACTCAAAATGTACATAAGTTCCTAAGACCAAGTGCATCATGTTGCTACATATATCTGACATGCACAAATGATACGAAGCCGATGTCCATGTTGAACCAACCCATTAAATCGCATGTAAATAGCGGCAATAAATTTGAGATGGGCACATGCATAGGTTGCAACTAGTCCTGAGATGGTGAAGCTAGATATATGTACAGCTTAAAAGGTGTTCACTGTAAAAATATGTAGGAAGTTTTTTGCTTGACAAATTGTCACTACATAATGCAAAAGCATGAATCTCACCCATTAATTTTGAATTAACGTCAATCGGAACCTCCTCACAATTGACTCATTAACACTTCATATAAATATATTTTGTGTACATACTCATGATCTTTCTACTGTGATCATGCTCCGATGTTATCTTCATACAAAAGAAACAGGTGTCATCAGCGGATGCAACGTTTTGTTTCCATTCAAAGACCTTCAACGACAAAGCCAGAGTACCTCTGTGAGAGGGAATCAGGCCCCACAGAAATCTGGCCCAAACTTTAGGTCTAGCTCAATTATTTACCAGGAGATTAAACACTATGCCCAAACTACTATATTAGTTCAGAAAAAACAAATGAGAGGTTTAATCAATTAACAAGCATCACTGACAATGATAGCCATCCATGAGGCTACCTGAGCTTGTTCAGCATTACCTACCAGCCATTGTATTACAAACAAAAAGATGTGTTCCTTGGTGGAGATGAGGGTTCCGCATGACGATGAAAAAGGTCAACTTTCAGCCGTTCACTGTGGGTTCAGTTCAGGTTTCCAAGTTCCTTGTATACTTGGGAAATGTGTGATTACCCGGGTCCTTAGCTTGATTACCTTCCTTCCAACACAGCTTCGTAGTCTATTTGCTTGTAGCAGTACCTCATCATCATCCAAATTCCTGATACTCACTACTCTGTCCCTGTGATTCACTACAGCCATAACCAGAACAACTCCTTCACTATGTTGTAAAAACAAACATTTTACGAGGAAATGGTAGAGTTTAAATGCCCACAGACACCAAAATATTCACCATACGGCCACAGCATCATATGCCTTGCTACATTTACAATACGCATATGCATGCAAGCATGAGAGAGAGAGAGAGAGATACCGTAAAAGCCTTTTAGCCAAGGATGTCGCCCACGGTGGAGCATTGTTTCTATTTCCAGTTGAGGGTTCTTCTCTTTAAATGCAGGTAATAGTTTCTCCACAAACTCTCTGAAAATGTAAGTAATGCATTAGCATATTTGTTATATGCAGTCTTTTCAAACGAAAACTAGATTGAAAGCCATTATCTACTTTATTGTTAGCTTCCAGTAAATATCAAAAAACTTTTGATAATTCAATCTCCAGCTCGAGGTCTTATTGTGAGTAATGAAGTGCCAGCTTGATTCCTTCAATATTGAAAACAAATTCTTACATTGTCTTCCCGCATTCCAGGTTTTATGAGTCTACCTCCTTCAGATCATCCACATTGCTTTCAAACTTTACGTTCTCAAGGATTAATATTAGCATCTCATGGCTGTCTGATAACTCAATTGGATTCTATCCATACAAGTTTTACACAACCAAGAAGTGCTTCCTCTCTAATGGATTGCACGCTGATAACCATATAGTCAGTGGATATTTGATCAATAGGCCACAATTCTTATCACCATTTGATGTTAACAAACGTGCGTGCTACCAAGCTCGTTCTAAAATACAACATCAAAGAATCGATGCAATTATTTGCATCCAAGTAAGTAGCCTACATCATGAAAAATGTAACATATCCCCGCATTTATTTTCTCATTACCACGGGAATGAAGCTTGGCCGAAGGGCTTCTAGAGGATATCACATCAACAATACATGCCTTCTCTTGCTGTGATATTTTTTCAAGAGCATGCAAGAACTTCACCACTTAAAGGCATAGAATTGAGTTCAAATCACCGTGCGAATGTACTCGTGGATCAGCCTGGATGGCAATGGCGTCATCCAAAATTCCTCTTTGGCAGAAAGAACGAAGAATCGGAATAGGTGATATCTGATCGAGCAAAACGCAAACGAAAAACCAGAAAGGACAGGAAAAAACAAAACCTGGAAGTATGCAAAGAGAAAGAGGCGGGGCGGGGGGGGGGGGAGATAGAACAAAGAAATGAAAAGAGAGAGGACCTGGCTCCCCGACTGCTACCAGAGAAATCACAGTAGGCGACGACGAGCTTCTTCAGCTGCCAGACCCCTCGCAACGCCATAGACGACGACGACGACGACGAAGAAGAAGAAGAAGAAGAAGAAGAGCAAAATTCAGAAGAAGAGCAAAACTCAGAAGGAGAAGAAGAAGAAGAAGAAGAAGGAGAAGGAGAAGTTCGTATTTTATGAAATTCTCCAAAATACCCTCCACCGTATATACCACTCCTCTCGTATTTCCTAAAACCCTAAACCCTCTAAAACACTAAAACCCTAAACCCTAAAACCCTAAAACCCTAAAACCATAAACCCTAAGTCCTGAACCCTAAAACCCTAAAACCCCAAACCCTGAATCTTGAACCCTAAAACCCAGAATCCATAAACCCTAATTCTTGAACCCTAAAACACTGAAACCCTGAATCCTGAACCCTAAAACGCTAAAACCCTAAACTCTAAACACTAAAAACTTGTACCTGGAACTCTCACACGGATATTATTCTTGGCCACTGCCCCTTCCCACTGACCTCCTCGAATGAGATGCTCGTGCTCTGATGCCTGCCATGCAGTGCTGTTCATCGAATGGCTCGAGAATTGCCTTCGCTGATACTACGCTCTGCTTTGATCTCGCTGTTCCACGTGTCAATTGTCGAAACTCCATGGATGTATGTACGAGTCTCGCTAATAATATCTGGAAAGTCGTGGCAAAGATGGGTGATTGAGGGAAATCAGGAGCTAATCAAGCTTTAATTCAAGTCCACCTTCGGAGAGATTCGTAGCACTGGGATTCGGCAGATGTTCTTGTCGAGTCTAGAAAAGTCTGCTCGACCCGCGAGATGAAGGCAAGATCGCTAGATCCAGCAAGATCAGAAAATAGACGTCGCAACGTTGTGCCATCACGCTGATTCCAGCACCACGCCATGACTTCTTTGCCGAAGAGCTTGAGCCAGAAAAGACATCTATATGTCGAGGACGAGTGCAAGGATTATTATTAACAAAGTCATCACCTCACCATCAGTGCGGCGAAATGTGACGAGAACATCATCTGATTGCTTGCTAAGTTGCGTGCTTGCTTCATCATCATTCATCATCATCATCATCATCTTCTTCTTCTTCTTTCTTTTTAAGCACATACACTGTAGACACTGGATTCGAATCGGCAGAACAAAACAAAACAAAACAAAACAAAACAGAATCAAACAGAACAAATCCAGGGACTAAAACATAAGAAACCTGATGATGGTGATCATTTGCATGGACCCCAATGCATGAAACTCTTCAAGTAGAAAAACAAAAGAAAAACAAAAGAAAAACAAAAGAAAGAAGATTCTCTCTCTCTCTCTCTCTCTCTCTCTCTCTCTCTCTCTCTCTCTCTGAAGAAGAAGAAGAAGAAGAAGAAGAAGAAGAAGAAGAAGCAGAAGCAGAGATGTGGCAGTCATGAGCTTCCAGTAAATCCACAGTCTTCGAGGCAGCGAGAGGGAGAGATCCTGGCTGCGGTGAAACCCTAACCCTAACCCTAACCCTAACCCTAAGTTTGTTCTCTGTCCAGGCCTGATGCATATGTTTCTCTCTGCTCTGCGAGACAGTGATAGAGGGAGAGAGGGAGAGGGAGAGAGAGAGAGATATGCTTCTTGGTTTCAGGTACCTTCTGATGTATTTTGCAGGCCATGGCTTCCAATGTCTCCATCTCCCCCTCCGTTGCTCCTGACATCAACAAGATGAGCCCCTCCCTCTCCGTGGGCAAGAAGAGAAAGGAAACGGATATACCTGCCTATGTGAAAGCCATCTCCGGCTCCTTGGGTGGTACGGTGGAAGCTTGCTGTCTGCAGCCCATCGACGTGATCAAGACTCGGCTTCAGCTCGATGGCGCCAGGCAGTACCGGGGGATATCGCACTGCGGGAAGTCCATCGTTCAACAGGAAGGCGTCAAAGCTCTGTGGAAGGGTCTTACGCCATTTGCAACGCATCTTACCCTTAAGTACACTCTCCGGATGGGCTCGAATGCGCTGTTTCAGGTCTTCTTCAGAGATCCCCGCACAGGAGAGCTCACCCATGGCGGTAGACTGATGGCTGGCTTCGGTGCAGGGGTACTTGAAGCCCTTATGATTGTCACTCCTTTTGAGGTATGCCCATCCTTCCCTCGGTTTTGTCATTTTTGGCGTTGCTTGAAAGATTTGTTGCCATGAGCATATGCTATGGGGATGGTGGAAGTTTGTAGAACTTCTCTTCTGAGCTTTGATTTATATGCATGGATATGCTGCAAAGAAGGAAATTTCAAAGCTATAATCACGACCTTGCAAGATTTGATGCATATGAGTTGGTGGAAGTTTGTAGAAGTTCTTCTGAGCTTTGATTTATATGCATGGATATGCTGCAAAGAAGGAAATTTTAAAGCTATAATTGCAACCTTGGAAGATTTGATGCTATGAACATGTGATATGGGGATGGTGGAATGAAGTTCTTCTGAGCTTTGATTTTTATGCATGGATATGCTGCAAAGAAGGAATTTTTATAATTATAATCGTGACCTTGCCAAATTTGCTGCTATGAGCATATGCTATGGCGATGGTGGAAGCTTGTAGAAGTTCTTCTGAGCTTTGATTTACCTGCATGGATATGCTGCAAAGAAGGAAATTTTAAAGTTAGTATTGCAATCTTGTGCTACAAAGCAGCAGAATAATCTCAGAATTCTATTAAAGAGTTGGCTCTATAATCATAGTCATATGCAACAGAGAAGCTGAGACTTCACAAAGCTCTGAAGTGCATCTATACGAAGAAAAGATGTCGTAAAAACATGCTCAGAAAATGACCACAACTTGTCTGCAAAGAACGCAAAGTTCTTTATTAATCCAAAAGTCTTCCATTTTTTATGCATAATTGCATGTGCTACAGAGAAGCTGAGGTTTCAAGAACATTTCTTTTCAATTAGTGTTCCATAATAAGGATCAAGGTTTCTATTGCAGTCAATGTTGAATTGTAGACATAGCAATGAAATTGATTCAGGTTAATGACGTTAAAAGTAGTTGAAATCCAGTCTTAAGATAGGCCTATCAGCTTGTGAAATGCTTTATTACTGTTAAGATTATGAGTGTGAATGATGGTTATTCTAAAATTCCGAGCAAAATGACAATACAAAGGTTTGAGAAATGTCTGTTCTGATGTGGATAATGTTATTATCAACAACACAATATGGTTGGTGAGCCCAGAACTTGATACTTTAGCATGTTGATGTCCTTATTATCCTCTTTATTATGGGTACCAAAATGAGAGATTAGCAGCATCAGCACATTTTTTTGACTCCAATTGAAATAATTGTGACAAATGATGGCCAAGTCTAAATGAGGGTTTTGTTCGAATCCAAATAAGCATATCTATGGCGTCAGAGTGTACATAGTGGTTGTGATAGTATTGGCTATATAGAAAGACACACTGTGTATGTTTGAATTCATATTTCCTGCTTTCCTTATTCCTTGTTATGGTTCTCACTTGCTGCATTTTGATGATGGTGAAGGATGAAAAATGCACATATTCGTGAGGTAAAGTTATTTTCGGTTTCTGCGTACTTCTCTTGACTTTTCTATCTATGAGCTTTCGTACTTAGCATTGTTAATGTTATCTCTAGGTAGTTAAGATTCGCCTACAGCAGCAACGAGGGCTAGCACTTGAGACATTTAAATATAAGGGACCTGTCCACTGTGCTGCAACTATTATGAAGGAAGAAGGATTTCTAGGTCTATGGGCAGGTGCTGCCCCCACTGTGATGAGAAATGGTGTGAACCAAGCAGCCATGTTCACGGCCAAAAATGCTTTTGATACTCTTCTATGGAATAAGCATGAAGGAGATGGCAATGTTCTTCAGCCTTGGCAATCAATGATATCGGGATTTTCTGCTGGCTTTGTTGGCCCATTCTGCACTGGTCCTTTTGATGTAGTAAAAACCAGACTAATGGCGCAAAACAGCTTGGGGGATGGATCAGGCACAGTTAAATATAAGGGAATGATCCATGCCATTGGCCTGATTTACAAAGAGGAGGGATTGCGTGCATTATGGAAAGGATTATTACCCAGATTAATGCGGATACCACCTGGACAAGCTATTATGTGGGCTGTTGCTGATCAAGTCACGGGACTATATGAGAGAAGATTCCATTGGAAGTAGAAGCTGTAACTTTTCCCATCACAATTCAAGAGCAACTCCTCAGTAAAGTAAAGGGATAAAACCTTAGCAAGCTGATACTTCTCCCTGAGATCAACAAGGAAAAGGTGGTATCAATTTAGGCTAATAATGAAAGCATCAAAGCCAACATATACATGATGATGTCCACATCAGAAAATTTGTGAACACTTGATCATGATTCTGGCATTAAGAGTTTGTTTCCTATGTTTTTGGGGTGATATTTTGACAATATTTGAGGAAATTGCCATTCAAGAGAATCATAATAAAGACTAACACTTCTATAGATTAAGCATAAAGAAAGACTAACACAGCAACACTCTTACTCTTTAGTACACCAACTGAGGATAGCAATGAGTTCTAGAGGTACAACTATTC
>JBBBWG010000670.1:86744-109934 GCA_037176905.1 Azolla pinnata
GGCTCCATGCATCATCCCATGCACATGCATGCATGCATACATTCATAATCTTGAACAGAACAGAACAGAACAGAACAGAAGAGAAGAGGAAGAGCTTCAGTTCATTCAATGTCTTCTGCTTAGCCCTTCTGCTCCTCCACCGTCGCCATGGCCTCCGCCTCTGCTCTTCTCCCTTCCGACCTCACGCAATCCTCCCCCTCCGCCTTCTCCCTCCTACCTTCCCCTCCGCTCTTGCAGAAACAGGCCAGCTTTAACGGCCTTCTCGGATCACCCACCAAGAGAGCCGAGAGCTCCAGCGCCGTCGCCCGTGCCTCCGCCTCCAGCCCCGCCCTCAAAACTCGCCGCAGCTTCCCCTCCCGAGACAATGAAATCGTCCCCGTCTCCCCTGAAGATGCAAGCCAAGACGGCCTCCTCCTCGGCCAGCAGTTCTCGGTAAGATCCTTTTTCTGTAGATCGCTAACTATCAGAAAATATGCAAACTTTGTTCTTCTCCGTCGATCATTCAAAAGCTTGACAGTCGGAGCATGTTTGTGGACGTGTTTTTATGGTTCTCCTTTCTTTAGACTGGTTGTGATCTTGTGATGCTCGATTTTTCTAATACCCTATATTGCGGTTGTTACTGTATGAGGCTGTATTTTACATGCACTTTGTTTGATTGATGAGTGCACAATTTTGTGGGTTTTACATTTAAAATATGAAACCATCGAATGCGTGATGTGCAACCTGTAATGAGTACCCCATTCCCATTTTAATACCACCAACAATCCCGTCTTTGAATCACATGCAATAACATGCACAATGTATGCGAGTTCTCATGCAAAATCTCCTTGTGACACCAACAATCCCAGCTTTGATTCACACCTTGTTTTCTTGCTAGGGACACCTATGTCATCCTCCCTCAATGCTCTATTATAACGATCTGACATTCTGGTGTGCCATTCCCATGGTATATTTGTTGACATGAAATTTCTTGTGATACATACTACTGATGAAATCCTACCATGCAGTACTACGGAAAATTCTCTTTTTGTGCCAAATGTACCTCGTATGCCCAAGGAGTGTGAAATTCTTTGTGGAATAAGATAATTTCCAGTCTCGTTCACAGTGTAAGCTTGTAAAAAACGTGGTTTCTAGGCTTTATTGGGACGTTTAGTGGGTCCCATGCTAAATGAGATAATGAGTATTTTGCTTGTCAGATGAGAAGTGAAATAATCTACAGGGTAATCATGAAATAATCTACAGTGGAGCACTAGTTGCAGTTTTGCAGCATCTACATCTTATGAATGAGAAATAATGTGATCATGGAACCAGTCAAATGAGAAACGAACATTTTGCATGGGATCATGGAACAATGTCTAGGACCCCTTTGGAACATGAATTTCATTTCGGGAGCATCCACATCTATTAAATAATGATGAAAATATGGGATGATGAGGCCATTCCCAAGATGCCAATGCTCTTCTAATGATGGATGCAGGAGGACGTATTTTACAGCCCTGAACAGCTGATTTCATGGGGAGAGGGAGAGGGAATGTGGATGAAACCCACTTTTCAACGCAAGACAAAGATTGTTTGCACCATCGGTCCATCCACTGCATCACGAGAGATGATCTGGAAGCTTGCCGATGCAGGCATGAATGTGGCTCGCCTCAACATGTCACATGGTGATCATAACTCCCACAAGAAAGTCATTGACCTTGTCAAGGAATACAATGAGCAGTGTGCAGAGAATGTTATTGCCATAATGTTGGATACAAAGGTGAAATTTTCTCAAGCCTGTGCATGGGACTTGGTTTTATCATTTGCTGCTGTTATTTGCCTGGCTTATATGCTCTCTTTTTAAGTGCATTCTCATTGAACTTGATCCTTTTTTTAACATCAGGGTCCTGAGGTAAGAAGTGGGGATTTACCACAACCCCTGAATCTTGTGAAAGGACAAGAATTCACCTTCACCATCAAGAGAGGGGTTGGAACAGAGAATTGTGTGAGCGTCAATTATGATGATTTTGTTAATGACGTTGAGAAAGGCGACACATTGCTAGTGGATGGTATTGAGAATTGCTGATCTTTGTTTTTATTGGAATGGAAGTACATGCCTCTGATTAATGGTTTTATATCATATTCAGTTGTTAGTCATGCAACTGGTTCCTCTAGAGGAAACCCTTACTATTTTCAACAGTTTAAAATTCATGCCAGCTTGAATTATTCTGAACCCGTACATGTCTTTATAGAATTTAGTTGCTTCAGATACAGTTATTCTTTTTGCTTGATTGCAGGAGGAATGATGTCACTATTGGTGAAGTCCAAAACCACTGATTCAGTCCTATGTGAAGTGGTTGATGGTGGAGAATTGAAATCAAGAAGGCATCTCAATGTTAGAGGAAAGAGCGCAACGTTGCCCTCCATAACTGGTATTTTTTTATTATTCTGTTGCTTTTTAAAGTACGTCTACTGTAGCTGTTATGCAAGGTCAGGAAGGGATTTAAAAGCTGAAGGATTTTTATGGTTAGTAAATGCTCATGGAATAAATACTTTATATTTATGAAGCCCTGTTTTTTTTTAATCATTGATGGTAAGCAAGACCTGGAATAAGTGTAACTAAGAAGCAACAATATGTCAGATACTCTTGGTAATATACAGTGAATCAATATTGGTTGATATCTTCGACAATTTTATATTTTGTAACAGAGAAGGATTGGGAAGATATCAAGTTTGGAGTGGACAATGAAGTTGATTTTTATGCTGTTTCTTTTGTCAAGGATGCCCAAGTTGTGCATGAGCTCAAATCTTTCCTAAAAGGTTAAATCGTCTGTAAAATGGACAATGATTACCAGGTTTATTATTTTGGATAGTTTTGTAAATTAGTGAATGCATGTAATAAATAGGTTGTGGTGCTGACATCCATGTGATTGTGAAGATAGAAAGTGCGGACTCCATCCCTAATCTTCATTCGATTATCGATGCTTCAGATGGGGTAAAGCACAGTTTCAGGAATAGCTCTGCTTGCATTATTTAAATATAGGAGGAATATTATGATGTTCATGAATCAAGAGACAGGCACTGTAGACTTCTTAGCACCTTTCTATGAATCTTAGAACATGTTTTGAAGCTATTACAAAGAGATTCCTGAAAAAAGTTTGAAGCTTGTTGTGCTACCATGCAAAACAGGCTATGGTTGCTCGAGGTGACCTTGGTGCTGAGCTGCCAATTGAAGAGGTTCCTTTACTTCAGGTGAGCAATTTGCAGGCTAGCCAGGGATCTTATGAATGTTTCCAAAGCCACATTTCTTACCATGAAGGGAACATGCGTGTTTTCAGGAAGAGATCATTAGGATGTGTCGAAATGCGGGTAAGGCGGTGATAGTAGCGACGAACATGCTTGAGAGTATGATCAACCATCCTACTCCCACGCGAGCAGAAGTATCTGACATTGCCATTGCAGTGCGTGAAGGAGCGGATGCTGTGATGTTGTCAGGGGAAACTGCCCATGGAAAGTGAGTTGTTTCTTATGTTAATTTATTTTCACCATAAGTGTGCAGGATCATTTTAAGGTGACATTATGCATAAGATTTCATGCACCAAAGGTTTCATGCACCCAAAAAATGCTGTGCTATGGACAAAAGCTGAAGGAAAATCTGGAATTTGTCCTTAATAGAGAAGTGGAAATTTTAATACAATTAAATGGATATTTATTTAATGACTGCTCTAAGAGTATATGCACTCTTCAGTTGGGCTACACGTTAATTGATATGGGTCATTCACATAAATTGAACTTTCAAAGCCCAAACACCTCTGATTGGACTTCGGAAGTCCAAGGAATCAATAAGATGATGTGTGTTTTGAAGGTATCCTTTGAAAGCAGTGAAGGTGATGCACACTGTTGCTTTACGAACAGAGGCAACAATATCTGGAAATCAGAAACCACCTGCAAATCTTGGGCAAGCATTCAAGGTATTGTTTTTGATACTTATTGTGAAGCATTTTGCATTAAAATGTTTTCAATGATTTTTCAGGATTTACTCACCTGGGCTGGTTTGGAGTAGTATTAATAAGCTATATATCATAGGACATCTGGTTGCATTTGATACATGTGAATGTCATCAAAATTTTAACTTTCTGTGACCCAGGACATCTGTTTGCACATCTGAATTTGTTATGTGATGTCTTCATGCAGAAACACATGAGCGAAATGTTTGCTTTTCACGCCACCATGATGTCTAACACACTGGGGACTTCTATTCTGGTATTCACGAGGAGCGGTTTCATGGCCATGCTGCTTAGTCACTATAGACCCATTGGCACAGTGTTTGCTTTCACAAATGAGTATGTATATCTGCTTTTTGTTACACTACATACTGCTCAAATACATTGTAAGAGATTTACATTGAAGTGACACATCAAAACATTTTTTAGCATATAAGATTTTAGATGGATTTGAATGGAAAACTTTCATGCAAAAACTTACATATATCTATATCGGCCTTAAATATATACTAACTGGTTATAGATCCATTGATGTTATAGAAGATAGCTTTACATAGGTAGCATAGAAACCACAAACATCATCTGCCCTGCTACCTCACTTGTTACCTGTGATGTAGCAAGGCACATCCTCATCTCAAATATCCCATTTTAAGTTGCACGCATTTGTGGAACCTTGCACACAACACAGTGGGCTACTTTTTTATTTTTGGCTATACATAATACAACCATAATGCACCCTTGCAGTAAGAAAATCCAACGGAGGCTAGCACTATATCAAGGTGTTCGTCCAATCATCACGTCCTTTTCAGACAGTGCGGAAAAGACATTCACAGAAGCCTTGTCACTTCTACAGGTATGATATTCATAAGGTTTGTTTGTAGAATATTGCTGTGTATAACTGATTATATAATGCTTCAGAAGCGTGGATTGCTCAAATCTGGAGAGGAAGTAGCCCTAGTTCAGAGTGGACGCACACCCATCTGGCGAACTGAATCAACACACCACATTCAAGTGAGAAAAGTTGGAGAGGAAAATAAGGAGTCTGTGAATTAAGAAGTAAGCTTTCTGCTGTTGGTTGTGGCTCACTCTTTCTAAGAAACAACTATTTTTTGCTAAAATAGAGAATCAGGGTTTGACTTCTTTTTGTTTCCTTTGTTCAGATGGCTTGGAGAAACGATGCTTGAAACGCAATACTGGCCAGAAGAAACATGGGCTAGTGCTAACCAATCAATAATTGCAATTTTTCTTTAACTGAGGAGTAGGGCTGATGCGTTTTGCTAGGTAATGAGAGCTATGAGGAATGAATGGCGTAGTGTTGGTCGTTAGAGACCTGCATTCAATTTAATAACACAGGGATACATGTTATGAGCAAGTATATGCCTCTCTCATGAGGGGCATCAATGAAGTCATCAATTTCAGCTAATTGGGTTGCAATGATTGAATTAAATAAAGCATTTCAATCACAGCCATTTTCACCTATGGAATTATTCGAGCTTCAATAACATGCTATATCACAGCATTAGGTTTTTTTGTTCTTGGTATCTCGCACTAGCAGACATGCCCTGCTCATTTGATGTAGTGGAAGTCGCTTTCTTTTAATTGGTAGCAATTATGTTGAATCTTATGACTACTGTGTCTTCAATTTCAATACTATCCAAACCCTGGATACTGAAATTTTAGCAAATTGAACATGATTATGAACATCTTTAAGACTCTTGCTGGTCTATAATCTCTACAGTTGCCTACAGTACTTCTATTATGGTGCTTCATGATACCTTATAATGATGTTTTTGGGGCCCATGGGGTAGGAAGGTGTCCTTCAATGCAGGTTGTGACAGGTGTTTGTAAATGTAAGTCAACACAGTGCTCTTCTCTATCATAATCACAGCTTGAACATCTCTGTTTGCTCAATTACAGCTTTGAGGTATTGGCCTGTTTTGCTCTTCGCTATCATAATCACAGCTTGAACATCTCTGTTTGCTCAGATAGAGCATCAGATCTTGACCTGGTTTGTTCTCTGAGATGTCTACTTTGGGATCCAAATTGTGGAGATGGGGGCTTGATGCGATCTAAATGAAACCAGAGCTTCCATAGCTCTGGTATCATCTTGGCTGATTACATGAAAACAGATATGTATGATCAATCAATGGTGGCTTTGAGCTGGGCTATCGCAGAAAATCCCTGATGCGCTGGGGCCAGAGAGGCTATGATATGGCATAAATGGTATAATCTCTTGCTGATACTGTTTGACCCGTGTGTATCTACATCTCTATCCTGCAAGGTACTGTGGATTTAGAAGATCTCCATAGCTCTCTCTGCTCCAAAGCCTCGGGACGGCTTCTCTCCCACCCCTCTGATGCCTCCTCATCCCATCTAGCCGAGCTCGCCATGGAAGCTTCCATCTATCATCACGCGCTTGCACATTCCGCACGCCTCCTGCCGCAGAAAATAGCATCATTGGGGTCCCTTCCCCACTGTGATCCTGCAAGTGGGCGATTCTCTTTCCGGCTTCCTCAGCGGGGTATGGTATGCTAGCGCCGAGCTCAGCTCACGATTCTCGATAGCTTCAATTTGTTCTTGTTGGCACTGTGTATTGCTACAACCCTGTTGTCTGCAGGATTGCGTCCTGAAAACCCTAGAATTTCTTCTCCTTGGTAACAGATGATGAGTGTACCATACCAATGCTGCCACTTCCTTTCTCTTTCTCGTCGAATCTTTTTCCGCAATGAATTTGGCAACCCTGAACATTGGGTCTTGATCTGATCAGGTTGTATTGGGTGTGGGCGCAGTAGGCTTCCTTCATCTTTGTCTATTCTCTTGGAGGTCTATGCCGATGGAAGAAAGGGGTTCTCTCCACGGAAGCACTACAGAAGGGTTTGCGCCCCGAGATGTGAGATCAATGCTTCGGTCTCTCAAGTCTCAAATTCAGGCCGGGAAGAAAAGCTCGGCGCGTTTCCAGGTTAGAAAGACTCTTAAACGTATGTAAATATCAAGCAAAACATTGTCTCCTGCAATGTCTGCGAGGAATCTTAGTCTAATCCTCTTCTATACATTGGAAGGCTCATAGTTATTGATCTATCTATCTATCTATCTAGTTACATATCCATGTATGTGTGTAATGTGCATTACCCTCAGTGCAAGGGGATGCAGAAGTGCAAAGTAACGTGCAATGTCTAGCGTTGTGGAAATGTCATTTTGGAAGAAAGCAACGCCCCATATGATCCGTGCAGCAAATATCCGTTGGAATTGTTGTGCAGATGGATTCATCACAACGAACCATCTTTTCCATCAGTTCTTGTGTGGTATATTGGGCTCTTCTCTGAATGGTTTGGCAAAAGTGTACAAAAGTGCTTCTGCTTGCTTTGGCCACAAGCTATTTGGACTGCACGAATCTTAACTTCGTCTGGGAAAAACATCATATAATGGAGAAACAATGCAGAGTAGATTTATTGTTAAGCACTAGGTACTGTAGGTAACAACTGGTCCCTGAATCAGAGAAACACATTTAGATCTCCATTGGAATAAAGGGACATATTAGTTTGTTTGTGGTGGGCTTCATACTTTTAGCATGTGCATGGGAAGAAAGCAGGACAGGAAGTCTCCCGTTTCTAGAAATGTGGCTTAGTTTCGTTCAAATTTACAACCTGAACTTGAATCAATGACATGATAAATTTACAAACGGAACTTGAATCAATGACATGATAAATTTACAAACTGAACTTGAATCAATGACATGATAAATTTACAAACTGAACTTGAATCAATGACATGATAAATTTACAAACTGAACTTGAATCAATGACATGATAAATTCACCAGAAATCCAATGGCGGTGTCTTTGTTTTAGGTGCGGGACTACTAAACCATGGTAATAGCAGTGAAGCAAGCCTGAATGTTTGTTTTAAGTACCTTCACTGTTTGGTGCCAGGCATCTTACGATGCATATATCCTTTCTCTTATGCTGCATTTGAAAGTGGTAAACACTTGCATACCCCTTCCCTTCGAAAAGCTGGAACATTCCTCACATTTAGCCAAATTAAATTGTACTATCATGATTTGAGCTATTGGCTGTTTCAAGGTAAGCTTCTTATGGTCTTGTACATGGTGGATCATTCAAATGTGTTGTCATGGCCAGAATAAGGTTTTGTTGAAGACAACATTGTGTTAGCAGATCCACACCTTACCGTAAAGTCTATGTCTACAGCAGCTAGTCCCAATATCTTCATCAATCTTGAGCTTTTTACATTTTCTTGTTTTGGAATGGCAAGAGATGATATTGTCTGATGGCAACATACTGATGATATTTTCTGCTTTTTACATGTTTTCTGCAGCTGCGACTTTTCTGCAGAAAGTTCGTGCATTTTGTTTCTATGTTACTACCTACGTTGTCGCGCTGCCACTGTTCTTTGTTATGCTGTTAATGCAACCCTTTGTTCTGGCATTCGATAGACATCGTCGCAAGGCTCAGCACTTCATAAATAAGATATGGTCACACCTGACTATTCTTTTCTTTTACAAGGCTGAAATCCATGGCCTAGAGAACTTGCCTGGACCAGATGAAGCGGCGGTTTATGTCTCCAACCATCAGAGTATTCTGGATATATATACTTTGTTTCTTCTTGGAAGACCATTCAAATTCATCAGCAAGACCAGCAACTTTCTGATACCTATCATTGGGTGGTCAATGTACCTAACAGGGCATGTACCATTGCGTCGCATGGATACACGGAGTCAGATGGTATGATTTTATTTGTGAACAAAAACCTAGTTCAGTTCACATTCTTTGCTGCCAACATGATCATGCTCCATGTTTATCTATATCATTCAAGCTGATGTTAGTTAGCCTTCCCTTTCAGGAATGCTTAAAGCAATGCACGAACTTGGTTAGAGAAGGGGCTTCGGTCTTCTTCTTTCCTGAAGGTACCCGATCAAGAGATGGGAAGATGGGTCACTTTAAGGTATTCTCTTGTTCAAATTGTCTCTACTGGACATATGATGCCACTTTCTTTTACTCCCAAGGTTGTTTATCATCTTCTTACATCTGGCTATGGTGTCTATCTATATAGAGGGGTGCATTCACAATAGCTGCCAAGCAAAATGTGCCGGTAGTCCCCATAAGCTTGATTGGAACAGGAAATCTGATGCCTAATGGCTTGGAAGGGACATTGAAATCGGGAACCGTAAAGATTATCATTCATCCGCAAATACGAGGAAGTAGCCCGGATCGACTATGCGAGCAATCGAGGGCCGCGATTTCAGAATCTCTGTTACAGCATGGTCTTGAGGTTCACTGAAAGCGTGTTTTTTGGGTTCTAGGAGGATTCTTTTTATTCTTAGATTTTCGGAGCACCCAGCACAGATTTTGCTCCATATCTTGGTTTTGAACCCATTCTTTGGTGTGAGCTGCTCTAAGAATCTGAGGTATATTTGCCAAGAGCTGATGCAATAAGCAGGAGAAAGTGGGGTTTTGGTGAGAAGCTATGACACTTCTTCGGGGCGATTGTTGAGCTTCCAAAAGTTGCCATGCTAATGATGCCTATGATTAATCATCATTATTTGGCAAATAAGCTCCATGCTGATGTTTTGGGTTTTGAGAGGCCAGAAAATGGGATGCCTATTGGTTGTATTCAAGATCATAAAGCTGGATATGTACATGAAGAGATTCGTCGATTTTGCAAGATTCTAGTGTATTTTGCAAGATTCATCGATTTTGGTTTCTCTTCGATCTTGATTATTTGAACAGAATGAAGCTTTTGATCCTATGACTCGGATTTGTATGCATCTAGACTTACAAATCTAAACCCATATTTTTTTGGGATTCCCAGAGTATTACAAATACAAGTTGTGATTCAGTTCAAAGAACACTATTTTACAGTAAAATTATTTTTTTCCGTCTTTCTTCTTTGCATTTTGCTGTGAAATGTGTTTTGATCCAGCACAACAAGCAGCATCTCGTAGCTTTTCGATCATGAAAACCCTAACCGCTTTCAAGAGTATGATCATTCTCTTTGTAATGCTGGGCATTTTGCCTGCATTGACATACTAATAAAAACCATCTTGCATTCTGGCGATTGCCTAATCGAGAGCTCCATGCCCTCTTGTCCAATGTCCTTTCGAACAAATGATGTTCCGAGGCTGCCATTCACTCGCATTCTCTGAGGTCTTGGGCAATCTTGTGCTAACTATCCCTCGATCCAAATGCAGATTCTCACATGACGGGAAGAAGAACAAGAAGAAGAAGAATGTGAATGCCCAATTCAAACTTTAGTGTTGTGTCTGCATTCTTCAATCTGAGGTCCTTGTGCATCCTCCTTGAGTTGTACGAGGCCGACTTGCAGCTCCGAAGTCGGACTAGTTTCGGAGCAGAACAATCGGATTGGTTTGGGATCAGTTTCGGATCGGTTTCAGTTCTGGATCAGACCATCGGATCAGTTTTCGGATCAGATCATCGAACTAGTTTCGGAAGCAGACCATCGGATCGGTTTTCGGATCAGATCATCGGGCGAGTTTCGGAGCAGGCCATCGGATTAGTTTTCGGATCAGATCATCGAACGAGTTTCAGATCAAACCATTGGATTAGTTTTCGGATCAGATCATCGGACGAGTTTAAGATCAGATCATCGGAGCGTTTCTAGTGAGAAGCATACCCACAAAGACTTACACACATACATACATACATCATACATACATACATGCATGCACACATACATACATACATGCATACATGCATACATGCACACATGCATACATACACACACACACATACATGCATGCATGCATACATACATACATACATGCATGTTCCTCTTCATCCATGACACAGAGAACAGAGCCCTAAGACTTAAGGCAACAAAGCCTCCTTCACAGAAGCTGCCATTCTTGCTTCTGCTGCTTCCCATGGGAGGAACCTGTCGCTGCTGGATTTCCTGAACTCCCTCTCCTCTGCCGGGTAAGGCCCCGCCCTGTTCTCCTCAAGGAAAAGCGTTTCTTCTTTTCGATTATGGTCAGCTTTGTAGCTCCAGGAGTTTAGGGTTTCCAGGGTCCTGGGGTTCTTTGGTTGTTTAGGGTTTGCAGGGCCTTTTTAGGGTTCTCAGAGTTTTGGGTTTCGCTGTTCGGCCTTTTCTTGTCGAGGGTCAATGCCATGGCTTGGTTAGCTTTGTAGCTCTAGGAGCTTAGGGTTTCCAGGGTTCTGGGGTTTTCGGTGTTTAGGGTTTCCAGGGCCTTTTTTGGTCCTGTTTAGGGCCTTTTTTGGGTTCTCAGAGTTTTGGGTCCTTGGAGCTGTAGAGCTTCTCGGTCTCGCTGTTTGGCCTTTTCTTGTCGAGGGTCGATGCCATGGCTGCTGCACTGCCCCTGGCTATGACAAAATTGGATTGAAATTCGGATCCTGAAGAAGAAAGTATTCGATGCTCATTCGGCACCAATCTAGCCCGTGGATAAGTCTCTGCACGAACAAGATGCAAGCGATGGATACAAGCTGCTTCTGCCGCACTGTGAGGCCGCCATGTGCTCGGAAAGCAGCGGCTTTGCACATCTTATCTGGTCTTGAATCTTTTCCTAACAGCACTTGTGTGAAGAAGATCAACTCCTCCTCACATGCCTCGTTGATGTCCAGACGCTTCGGCTCAACTTCATGGTTGGGCCCTGATCATCTGAATCATTTACCTGTCCATGTGAAAGTAGTCCAAAAGGCAGTCTGCAAGACAGAGCACATAGAGCTTGATTCCAAACGTGATCATCTGAAACTGCTTGAGAAAGAACAGAAGTTGAATGGTAAAAAATCGTCAAAGAACAAGGTAACATCAATACAATATTCTGCCCCAGATAGGCTCAGATTGGAGCAGCTAGGAGTGGATGAATCAGCATTGTCTAAATACATGCGGCAAATGTCTGAAAACATTTCAGTCGACCATGCAATTACCTGCATAACAACACTGATGGAGATCACAGGCGTTGAAGGAAGTATGATAAACACTGTGCTATACAAGTTCCCGTCTTTGTTGAGTGAGGATATGTCAATGTTCCAAAGCTCAGTGGCGTTCTTCTTGGAATTGGGATTAGAGAAAGAAGACATCTTGCATATTCTCGTCCACCATCCTCGGGCTGCCTGCTGTGATCTGCAAGAGTTAAGGTTAAGTGTCAATTATCTACTTTCCATTGGTCTCTCAGCAGAAGACATATCGACAGTTCTAAAGAAACGACCCCAAGCTCTGAATGCCAAAGCAGAGGACGTTCGGTACACCATAGAGTGTTTGCTGGAATTCGATGTATTACTGAAGGACCTTACGAGATTGATGACAAAGGTTCCAGACCTTTTCTCTCCGAGCATGAGAATGAATATGCGGCCTAGGTTAGAGTTCCTAAAGCAGGTTGGTTTGTATGGAGGTGCATTAGGTAAAGGTATTGCGCGACGCCCGAATCTTCTCCAGTTTGACTTAGATTGTATGAAGCAAGCATTCGAGTACCTATCGGGATACCTCTCATCAGCGGATGTGTCAAGGCTAGTTCGTAGGTTTGCTGAAGTTCTCTTGATTGATCCTGAAAGGAAAATGGAACCTATGGTAAACTATTTGTTAAAACTTGGTGTTAAACCCGATAATTTGGGAAAAGTATTGGTCCGCAGACCTCAATTGCTGGGTTATACCATAGGTGGCCTCGAGCCGACCTTGCAGTATCTGAGGGAGCTTGGAGTAACAGATCAATTGCTTGCTAGAATTGTCACACAAGCTCCACAGGTATCTCTAATTTTGAATTTGGACACTGTTTATTTGAAAAGAATGGGGTAAGACCATGAAGAACCTAAAAGCAAAGGCATCAACATAAACAGTGGAGTAGATGGGACAAGTGCAGGAGAGAAATACACTCTAAATGATTTGAAGCAAACCAGGGTTTCAGTTTTTGTTCAATAAATCATAGGAAACAACTCAAACTTAGGATTCTTTAATACCCCTTTTTTTTTTAGACCTCTCCACTGAGTGTATCCGTGATGAAGTATATCCTTTTGCTTATATTGCATTGAAGATTCATGAATGTTAGGATGACGATGTATTATTGATTTGCAGGTTCTGACATTGAACTGTGAAGAGAGACTGAAACCTGTTATAGAGTACTTGCACGATATTGGGCTGCGAGAAAAGAAAGACTTGGAGAGGCTTTTGGTTCGGAATGCACAGCTCTTATGTTATAGTATCGAAAAGAACATCACCCCAAAGATTAACTTTTTTGTAGGGATCGGTCTGGACAGAACGGAGGTGATTAAAATTCTAGTGCTTTTCCCGTCTATGTTTGGTCAGAATATCGAGTCAACATTGGAGCCTAAATACAAGTACTTGGTTGATGTCATGAAGCGTTCACCAAAGGATATCATCGATTTTCCTCAGGTATTGTACCTAGATAACAGCCTGTGTTTTCATTCATCTAATCTAGGATAGAATGTACTCCACATAGTTCCATTTTTTTCTTACGCACTGCCGTTTCTGTTGTGTGTTTGTGACATTGGCCCCAGTACTTCGGATACAGTTTAGAGAAAAGAATAAAACCTCGCTTTGAGAAATTGACAGACAGAGGTATTACAAACGTTAGTCTTCCATCGATGCTTGCATGTGTCGAAAGTGACTTTGTAAGCAGGTATTTAACTGGAGAGCCTCCTTCACGAGGGCCCTATAATGTATGAGTCGAGATGGTCCAACAAGAAAATGTACTGATTAGCTCCCGAGTGATGTACATGGATTAAGGCCAGCTATCGAATCGAAGATTCCGAGAGTTCTAGGGAGACAATTTCCTTGTACCATGTACAAAAGAGAGAGCCAGGCATATTGTGGTAAAATCATTGTTGAGGGTGTTCAAGTTTCTTCAATAGAAAACTCATCCTGAAATTTTGACACTCTAATTGTCTTTATATACACGTACACAGTGCTCATTGCAAAATTTGAGGGGTTTTTTTGGCCATTCAAATAATTGACAAGCTTTCATGTTAATTGCTCATGTTTGTTGTTTTGGCAAGAGATGGATCATTTGCAGCAAACTTCAGATTATAATCTTTCCTATTCAGACAGAGTTAGGACTTTTGCCAGATGATGCACCACATCGTACCCTCATTTTTCCTGCATCTCTCTCATAAAATTTGCAATGGGAATAGGATTATCTCCTATTCTCATATTGTAATTAATTCATGCTTTGGGAATAGAATTAGCGTTGTCAATTGCAGATAACAAAATACCCAAGTTGTTTGTGATTCATGACATTCCCATGCCAGTGATATAAGTAAGGCTAGCAATATTAAACGTTCAATCAAAATTGCGATTTTTCTGATTCTTACGTAACAGCAAAACAATTCATCACAACCTAGTACCCCATTCTCGTGGGCAATAAATCAAATAATCAAGGTACTATGGTTGCACCTGCTTTGCGTCATTGTATACAAACCAGTGATCCACATGATGGGCTACTCAACCAGCCTGATCATCATGAGTAAGATGATGCAACGGTTCAAGAGGGCTCTTTACTTTCCTAAGAACTTTTATCATCTGATGATCTCCAGAATGTTTTCTGACATATGAGAACCCTCTCAGTGTCATCATCAGCTTTTTCCGTCAGGTGTTTACTGCATTTCCACCGAATAGCTTCTCCAAAACTGGACACATCATCAATAAATTTGGTCGAATCACGAACAATGACATGCGCTTCAGGTCTCAAGATACGGTCCATCTCTAGGAGCACAAACTTCATGTCACATCTGACCAGCGGAAACAAAACATGCAGACATGTTACTAAAGCTGAGAAGACATCTTATCAAATTCTATGTGCAATGATACTTTCAAGAATGATATGCAATTTACTCCAGAAACAACAAGATATACAGTTAATATAAGACAGCAAGAATGCTTTGATAGATTATTTTCAAGCGTGGTTAAGCATCGCTCTATGATTAAATCTTTCTACTTGGGCACCATAGACACAGAAAAGAGGAAGAGAAGAAAAAAAACCTGTGGCTCTCGGCGGTGAAAAGACCATCAACATGAAGCAGGTCATATGTCCGGGGATAGGTTGAAAATGCTTCACACCTGAGTACCATAGTTTAAAAAAAGCTCTAAGCATTTTATCCACACATCACCCTTCAGGCAGTTACAAAGAAGAAACAAGGAGATGCAAAAGACCAACCAGTCATTCACCGTCCCAATCAATCCACGGTCATAAATGACACCAAGAGAATTTGCAGCATATGAAGACACCACATTCATCACCCACACAGGATCGTTAATCAAAGCTGCAGCAAAGCCACCATACTTGGTGTTCATATCCATCACATTCCTTATCTTCTTGGTCTTCAGTTCTGGAAGTATACTTTTGTAGTAGTTTACAATATTGTGCCATAGTTTTGTATCCTTTTTGAAGCCACCCAAGCTACCACCAGAAAATAACTTGGCTCTTTCTGGAGCCTCACTCAAGCGAGCTGGCCATCTTGCAGTCTGCCCTACTCCGAGCCTCTGGAAATCAAAGCCCTTCTTCACAATGCAAGGACGTACTGGGACATACCTGGCAACATGTATATAAAAAGCTATCATTGACAATGTCGCACAAACATGGCATTGTATTAGCACATTCCTGTAGGAAATGTAGACAACAACGTATCTGCGTAACTTTACCATGCTGCATCTGGATCAATGCTATCATCACAAACAGGCGGAATGACACCCTCTGCACGGTTATTATAGCATGTATCATCCAGAGGCTTTTGCCAAATCGCAATATCGCCTTTCATTGCATACTGTGTGTAGCACATGCGGTGGAGAAGATCCTGAAGCTTTTCCATATTGGATCTCTGCTTTTCCTCGGAAGAACCCCATCCTTTCCAATGAACTTTGTAATTGACTGGAGGGCCTGAGAGTACCCAAAAACCTCCTGGGCGGATGACTCTATCGACCTCGAGTAGATTGACGCCACCTGACATTCATTCAGTGTAAAACATAGTGAAGATGCTACTATTCTTGAGAACCGAACTGGGGTATTTGCATACACATAACTTACCATGGTCTGTCCAAGGGATAAGGCAACGAGAACAATGAGCCATATCAAAAGCATTAGCCGGATATGGTAAGCGTTGAGTGGAAATCACTCCTAACATTGCGGGTATTCCTCTTTCAAGAGCAAATTGCACTTGAGCTTCATGATTGTCTCGAGGAGCCAGGGACATTGTCAATATCCCTCGTTCCAAGAGATATCCTCCCCAACTAGCCACCTGGTTTATCCAGAAAAATTTGACTACTCTAGAGAGGCAGACGAGGTACTTTTCAAAACGAATCTGAGAAGAACAAGAAGGACAAGAAGAAACTAACCCCACATCCTGTGTCAAGTGCAGTTCTGATGGTCCCATCTTTCATTTGTGGGAGGAGTTCCTCCATCTGATTCAGATATTCGTCCACACCATTGGGGAACATTGTGCCTCCCCCTGGGAAGAAAAACTTTTCCCCTTCCTTTTGCATCCATCTCTGGTTTGCTTTGATCTCATTGATCCAATTGTAAGGGACATTTCTGATGGTTAAACATCATATCAAGGCTCAGCCAGTTAACATTAAAAAACTGAGTGTTTTAACTAACTTTTAAAACATTGGAATGTAAAAAGCTGTGCCAAAAATTGTGCTTTTGTGTGAAAAGATTGCCTAATTCCTATAAGTTGCCCATCCATCAACAGAAAAGGATATTGCCAACCATTTCTGTCCAAACCAAGGAAAAATCTGATGTAAGAAGCCTCACCTATACCAGCATTCATCTCTACTGCGAGGCCACAAGATGGGTATTCTGTAGCCCTCAGGTGGAGGTATCAAGCAATCAACCCGCTCAGCAAGAGGAGGGCAGTGGCGTTCCCGAAATGCCATCCGATTGCGATCATATTTCCACCATCTCTATATGATAATAGATACAACCATATTAGTCTGCTAGTAGTCACATCCAAGAGAATTAAAGCTATTTGCACAACGATATAAACAAACATGTTGACACAAGAACCGATGGCATTGGCCATATAATTGAAGCCTTATCGTGATATATCTAACGCACTTTACGCCCTAAAGCACGACTAATAATAACCGACATCCGATCACGATCATATTTCCACCATCTCTATAATATCGATCTACTAGTAATCACATCCAAAGAGAATTAAAGCTATTTGCACAACGATATAACATGTTTGACACTAGAACCGACAGCATTGGCCATATAATCGAAGCCCTACCGTGATATAACTAAGGCATTTTGCACTCTAAAGCACTAACCGAGGTCTCGCCCCGGAGCGCAATTACAATAACGAAGCAACTCTACAAGCCAAGAAGGATGGCGATAACTCGACAACAATTGGATGAGGATTAGCCACAAAATAACACTGTGAACTAACACGATTTACAGAAAGACTAGCACAAAATAAGGGAGTTAAATAGCTGGATTAGACGAGGATCGATAGTTCAGATAAGAATTATCACAATGTATAAGCATGACTAGACTGAGCAGGGGGGAAAGTCTTACCAAGGGATCTGTGCACGGTGTAAGGTCTTGGAGCGATAGGTTGCAAGATTTGAACTGCGTGGGCACGATGCGGGCCAGGGTCCCCTGAGCTTGGCTGCAATCGGAAACTTTCAGGCCTGTTCCGGCCACTGCATCCTCGATGCCGCGAGCCGTCCCATCGGAGCCATAGATACTCCCGAGGTAAAAGAAGAGAGAAAGCAGCAGGAGCACGGAGAATGCTAAAGGGAGCATTTTGGGCATCTTCTCGAGGGAGAGAGCATCCACCGACTTGCCTTCCCTGTCGTTCATCCTTGCGTGGAGCCCGCTAAGACCGTTGGGAAGAGCTAGGTAAGCTCTTGGCGAGCCCAGAAACCTCCCTGGAGAGCAGCAAAACGCTGGAAGGAAAGCCTTCCGAACCCAGGAAGGAAGGAAGCAGAAGCAGAGAAGAAATCGAGGGAAGAAGCGGGTGCAGAACGGCGGACGCAAGAATCGGTCAGGAAGGAAGGAAGGAAGAATGGAGGAAGAGGAAGCTCAGAGCTGCCATAGCCAAGGCAGGCGTATGTAGTGGATAACCACCAGCAAATACGTATCCGTACAAATATACGTCCACGTGGTATGTACGTATGGATGCGGTCCGTACAATACGCCAGCATGTGCACCCGTTCACATGTACGTATGCGTATGCTAAGGTCCCTTTGCTCAAGAGAAGCTCGTAAACTGAGGTCGATTACGAGCATCGATTTGTTGTCCAGATCGTCGGGTCCATCAAAACACACTTTCCGTAACTGTAAACGGCTTTTGCCTGTTTTCGAAAAGGAGAGGAGCCTCGAGACTCCTTTCGTCTGAATCGAGCTGACAATCTACTGTGAGCCAATAGATCCCTCTGACCTCGAGCACAAAGCGATGGCAACTAGCAGCGATGGTGGAGCAGAAAAACAGCAAGCAAGAGTTGTTGATAACGTGGCAAAATGTTCCTAGTTCCGAGCTCTAGCATAGAAGGGAGCTTTTCAACAACAATCCTTTTTTTTCATTTGATTTCGTTATGAGAACGCATTTTAAACCAGCACTACCGTGAAATCCCCGCGCTATGACCATTTGGCTGGTGCTAACATGAGCTACAATGGCTTCCATTTGCCAAACCCAAATGCCCTACAAACAATGAAACTACTTCTCTCCAATATTCATCATAATCAGCTCAATGTGCTCAGCCTATTAATGATGTTTGTAGCATTAGCTTCCTTAACCACATCAGAAAATTGAATTGATTTGTGGAGTACTACCAAAGATATCCACAGTTTAACAAAGATTTGTGGAGCATTACCAAAGATAGGGAGGATACCTTTCTCATCAAAGAAATCGACTTTAACTTCTCCAATATAGTGCTTTTTGCGAGAAAACATTCGATCCGATTGTTGTTCAGCACACATGATTTTGTATCTCAAAAGCTGATTTTGATTTTTGTATGTTTATTCCGAGGCACCATTTGCGAAGCACCTTGCACTCCCTCCTATGCAAAGCGCATTTTCCTTAATGGTCCACACATAATAGAAGCACATGACAAAGGAGAAGAACAAGCTTCCTTAAAAAGCACCGCGCTGCAATCAAAAAAGCAGGTTCCCATAAGGGCATAAGTTAATAGTAAAGAAGGTTGATTAATTTCACTCTTCCCCAAAGTCTAAAATCGCATTCCATTAGAAAACATATTTCAGCAGTGCATACAAAGCAATGGCTATCTCATCCCCTCAGCTTTACTGCGACACCACTGCCCGCAACTCATCTGAACCATGCGCAAAATGGCAACGATCACCATATGTGCAAGAACCCTTTGCAAAGTTCTCGCACAACTTCGTCTTAAAGTTGGGCGTGCCAGCACCTCCCGGTTTACTAGCAGTAATATCCATGTGCACAAGCAATTCTCGTACCATCGTGCTAGCACGCTGAATCTGGTCAAAGGAACCTTCCATCTCGATATTCCTCAGGTTTGAATCCGACTCGTGATCTTTGACAAAGAGTTTAGCACCAGTTGCCCTACATATAGCCTTTGCATTTGTACCTGCTTTTCCAATTATCAGACCTGCAAGAGATGCATCGATGCTTATTTTCACAGTTGACACAGACCCAAAAGATGCAGCAGCACCCACAGCTGATTCTCTAAGGTTGCCAGTGGTACCACCATTAGCTTTTCTGATTTCTTCCTCTCCATGTGCAAAGTAACACTTCTCGCCAAATCGACAGCCTTCTGGAGTCTGAAGGTTCTTGCATAATCGCATCTTGTAGCCTTCAGCACTAGGCCTTTGCGAGAATCCATCTGAAGTTCTCTCCGGAACATGAAAAGAGACATTAAATTTCCTCACTTCTTTTTCCTGATGTGCAGTTCCAACATCGACTATCTTGCATGAGTGATATTTTTGGCCATCCAAGGTCAGCCCTTGAAGAGGAGCTTTCACCGACCCACCCAATCGCCCAACATGAGAAGCTGGTTGAGATAATACCCCAGATGCTAGACCTCCAGGCACATAATGTGAAAAATGGCACTCTTCTCCATATGGACATCCAGATGTACTGTGAGAAAATAAGAAAGAAGTTAGCCTCGTTTTGTGATGGTATTGATAATAAACATAAGTAGACATTGCCAAAAGCTTCAAGGCAATAACGCCCTCCAGAATATTCTAATCTTTTTCCTTGTATTTCTGTATTTTCTATTCGTTCTAGTGAAGCCACTATTAAACGAGGCGTTGGAGATTGTTCTATCAGCTACACGTTACAGTACCAGAACCGACAAATGTGTCACGAACTTGTGTGGGCTTAGTTAATATTATTTATAATATGTAGGCCTACGCTTTCTCTAGTAGGTATGCGGAATCTGCAAACACTAGCCGCAAAGTATGCAACCTGTTGTATATTATAATAGAGTGGCCATGCATACCAATCATCCTTGAGAATGTTCTTCAAATTCATTCTTATTTTAAACATAGATGTATGAAAGAGCTGATAAGCAAGAAAGGCAGAGAATTATCATGGTATGTACAGTTTGATGTATTACAACTAATCTCCTTAACAGAGGAATGCTGGATATAGGGCATCATGGTAGTCTAATGTGGTAGCAGAGAAATGCACGAAGTTGCAAGCAGAGTGCAAACTTTCAGTAAGACAATCTCTAGGTGACCAAAGAGCTATGCAACTGTTGGAAGCTAAGGAAATGCACTAACTTATGAATATATGAACACTAAATACACTAACAGAAACTCTCATATGGGCCTATCAATGATGTAAAATATTTACTGATAATTCTCTAGTTATCTATTTATCCAATCTATCTTCAGACATTATGATATTTCTGCTTATAAGTATACCCATTATACAGGATTAAAAATATCTACACCAAAGTATAAGAATAAACAAAACCAAAGGATGTTATTAAATTTATTCACTGTTACAAAAAATGATGATGTTTTTTTTTTTCAGAAACACATCCAAGCTCCAAAGGTCTTTCACTAAAAACTCTATTCAAAGAGAAGAAAGTGATATAGGTTACGTTAAGTCACTACCATTGTAAATTAATAGGCCTGACAATAAAGTATAAACGTCAAACATAGTCCTTTCTATTTTATTCCAAGTCTCTCAATGACGCCATCCATGAATTATTCCTTTCGCATAGAATGCACAATGCCTGCACACGGCATGTCTAGGTGAGATGTATCTATCCTAGTGAAGCTCAAACACAAATAGCCATTCTCTATTAACGTCTATTGACATCATCCGAGGATCAGAAAAGTTTGTTCATCGGCCTTGTTTCCCTCCTCCCATTACTGGCTGGCTCATCAAAGATAATAAGAAACTAATATGCATAGATTTGTGTGCTTCGAAAAATATTAAACGAATTAACATGCCCACGTCAAAATATAATTGAACCCACCTACTTCTAAATATTTAATATTCCACAACTTACATACCCATTCATTCGAAAGCCCTTTAGCACATTTAGCTTTCTACATACATGTTTATGATGATTCTGACAGTGTTACAATCCAGTTAAACAGTAACAAACTTCAACTTTTCTTCCCTTGCTTAGAAAATCAACACAGTTGAGTTGATTGGCACGAATCAAACTCCAATAGAGTTTGTATCGACAAAATCAATCACTGCATATTTTGAGAATATTTACAAATTTAATTTGAATCGACATGATTTTTGCATTCGGGAAATTATAATTTCATGCTTACAAAAATATTTGCAAATTACAAAATTGAAATTTTAGTTGTGATGGAAGGACTAAAAACCTGAAGAATTTGAGGCAAGCCTTTGTTTTGCTTCCTACACCTGTTGAAAGTGACTCCTTGTCTGCTACAAAACATTTTTTGTGTATCTTAGGGATTTCGTCTTTTTAAAACTTATGAACGGTACATAAATCCAGCTCCTTGAAGAGATCAATTATAAAATATTGATTTATAAACTTAGGGAGCTCCTTGAAGAAATTAATTTACAAAATATTACTTGAAGAGATCAATTATAATAAAATATTAGTTGTGCAACTTTCATTGAGTATTTCGGTCACTCAACCCTGCAGATTGTCGATATTGCAATATATTTATATGTTACATTACCTAAGAAAGTATGAGCACATATACGTTAAGCTGCCACCTACTCATTGAGTCATTGGTGGCACAATATTATACGGTTTTGAGTTCAAATGAAATCAAGGTGCTACTCCTCAAGCCATACATACCATGTAAATGTACATCTTGGCTATGAGGAATGAAACATTATCGTGTGGTTGATAATATAATTGATATAGTTAATAGATAACACAGTGACTAGTGTTCTTTGTATTATCATACCCTCTAAGATATATTTGTCAATTCATATGGCTCGACTATAGACTATTCAGCTTCTGTGGCCTATGTGCAGCCAGCACAATTCTTTGATGTTGTTTTTGTGACAAGCTAAAATACTTCCTGCACAAAATCGCCATTTGCAAGCTTAAAAGCACTTGTGAGATACTGATTCGATAATGATCTGAGATCATACTACGCAAGCAAAGCGTGCTGCTAGCCTCTCCAGTAACAGAAGTATTAAAAAATGGAGGCGAGCAGGAAAGCGTAGCATCCGTATTTCACATCTACGGTGTGACCAAAGCGAGCAACTGATATACGATAACCCTGGAGCAACCTTGCATCCGCACACAAAGGCTGTAAAACGTATTTCTGAGCAGGGAAGACGGTATGTAAGCCACCTAAAAGGACGAGAAACCGCGCAAAACAATGCATCCAGAACGCAGCGACCATGTGCAGCAGCACGCATGGATCGAGGCAGTCAAATACATACATCCGCATGTGCATACGCGACGGAGATAGAGGGAGGGGGGGGGAGAACCTGAACCGAGGCTGTCGAGAGCTGCAGTGTGGGACGAGGCTTTGCGATCCGGGAGCTGGCGCGGCTTCTTTTGCAGCGGCGAAGGCGGCTGTGGTGGTAGATGTTGCTGTGGGGGGTGCAAGCAATCCATGGCAAGGCGCAGGCAGCTTCTTCCCTCGTCTTCCCGCTTCGCCGTGATCGCGCTCTCGCTGTCGCTTCTCTGCGCTTCCTTCTCTACGGCGCGCTGTAGCCACGCTCAGGGCGCAAAAACACAGAACACGATGATGACAGAAATCACGAGGAAAGATTTTGAACGCCCTTCTTAGTCAAAATGGCATGCACACATGCATGCATGCAT
>JBBBWG010000671.1:9795-20241 GCA_037176905.1 Azolla pinnata
ACTGAAAACCAACTATAAATGACCGTGAACAACCATGTGCAATCCTCCGTAGAAACTAGAATCACTACAAGGTATTGAATTTTTTGACGCGCCATATATTGCGACATTTTATTTTTTTTTTCAGGTCGCAATTATTCTCACGTGAAGGAACAAAAAAATTTTACTGCGAAATTTACCACGAAATTTATTGCATAGTTTATCACACAGTTTACCACAATAGTTATTGTGAGTTTATCACGACATTTACCGTGAAATTTGTTTGTTCCTTGGCGTGACAATAACCGTGAGCTAAAGTGCAAACAAATATATGAAATTTTGTGGCTACATAGTAAACTACACGTTTAATTTTGTAGTAAATTTCACAATACATTGTATGGGACATGGAACATTTTGATAGAATGTTTTAAATATTTTAATTTCATATGATTTATTTGTATATATTTCTTTTTGTTCTCAATTTTGAGAACATATTTTTATATACAGGAGGCTTGTCCATGCCTATTTTATATGAGATTGTTTCACTTCTTACTTGTCTGTCTTCTACTGTATATATTTATTCATCTGTATAAGCAAACATGCATGCACTATTTATGGATAGATAAATGCATATTAATTTGTATATGCATATATAGATATATTTTTACCTTTGTATGGATATATAGATGCATATTCATCGGTACATGCATATTCGCCTATATATGCATTCATACATATTTATCTAAATATACATGCATACATGCATCTTCATTTGTATATGTATAGGTATTATGCATATTCACCTATATATGCATAACATACATGCATATGCACTGGACTATACTACATACATGTATATTCACTTGTATATACATACATACATCCATATTCAATAGTATATGTATAGATACATGCATACTCATCTAAATATACATGCATATGTACATCCATATTTCATCTATATATGCATACATACATGCATATTCATCAGAATATCTATACATAAATGTATATTCACATGGATATGCATGCATACATCTATACTCATCTGTATATGCATACATACATGCATATTCATCAGAATATCTATACATAAATGTATATTCACATGGATATGCATGCATACATCTATACTCATCTGTATATGCATACATACATGCATATTCACAAGCATATGCATAGATACATGAAATATACTTGTCTAAATATACATGCATATATTAGGATCTACTAATGATAAACAGTATTTTTTTGAGAGAGAGATGAGAGAGAATAGTATGGTTTAAGAGTGATTAACCTCACCAACCACTTCCAAACGAAGGATTGAAGACTAATCCAAAACAATACCTGTGTCCCATACCACAGGTGATTACCTTGGATATACCTCAGAAGTTAACAGGTACGGATCCGTTGACCAGAGAGCCTAGCCTCACCAAAGGAGTCTTCATAGCAACTCAGGGTGCCGTACTAAAGCAGGTAAGCTAGTCCCCTTTATATAGGTCAAACTTCCAGAGCTCCATGACTACTAGATGTGTTCAAACTGGTCTAGTGACCAGTCCTAGGATAACCGGTTCCCACTTATCATACCCTTAAACCATTCAAATTAGCCTTATACATTGGTTCGTAATGTTACGCCCATAGCATACTCCCCTGCTCCAAAATATTGCACTCTTACAATGACAAATTTAAGTCAAGAAAGTTGGTTTTTTAAACGGTCTCTCTCTCCCAAGTGGCATCACAAATAGATAAATATCGAACCGTTTAATTTTAAATTCTCGAATTTGTTTAGATCTCAAATTTTTAATTCGAGAATCGAGAACCTTTTCTGGTGAATGAGGCTTGGAAGCTAAATCTTCATGAACCACGAGATCTTTAATGGTAACCATATTATCATTAGCACCCAGAAGTTCTTTCAAACGACTAACACAGAACACGAGATGGACATCTACGCCGGCAAGTAAATTGAGATAATAGGCAGATGAACCAATACGCTTCAGGACTATAAGTGGTCCACAGTAGCGTGGGGCTAATTTAACACACTGACCCATCGATAGAGATTTTGAATTTTGAGGTACACGTAAGAAAACTTTTTGTCTTGGGTAAAGAACACGAGGATTTTTAGGCATCATAACGTGCTCTATCCTAAGCAGTCTTAATATTGTCTTGTGCAATATGCAACATTTCCTGCATATATCTAAGAAAATTTTGTGTACTGCCAGCTTCATCTGTATTAAAAGTAACATCGATTGGGGCTCGTGGCTAAAAACCATACATAAACATAACAGGACTATATCCCGTTGAAGTATGTCTAGAGATGTTATAAGCAAACTCTAGTAATGGGAGATATTGTTCCCATTTATTAGGTTTCTTCGTCACATAGGCGCGAAACATATCCTCAATAATTTGATTCACTCGTTCAGTTTGCCCATCAGATTGAGGATGATCTGTGGAACTCATGCTCAAATTAGTTTCTAGCTTTTTAAACACTTGAGTCCAAAAGTCACTAGTAAACTTAGAATCTCTATCATTGACTATATCAATGGGTCGTAAAATCGAAATAACTCATTAACAAATTGGTAAGCCAATTCATGAGCTTTTACTGTGGTTCTAGTCGGTATAAATTTGGCTAATTTTGTTATAAGTCAATCAACAATAACCCAAATTGAGTCATGACCTCGTTGTGTCCGAGGTAGACTAACAATAAAATCAATAGATATACTTTCCCATTTGTTATTAGGAATATCTAGTGGATGTAAAAGACCAGCAGCTTTAAGCCGCTCAGACTTGTTTATCTGACATTGCAAACATTTAACAACGTATGTTTGATTATCATGACGTAATTTTGGCCAGAAAAAATTGGTAGAGATAAGAACGAGTGTTCGATGTATTCCTGGATGCCCAGCCGAGGGTGCGTCATGACACTCATACAAAATTTTCTTTTTAAGCTCTGGGAGATCCGAAACACAAACCTTTCCATTAGAGTAAAGCAGACCGTTAGAAATGTGAAAGGTTGACTTCGAGGGTTTGGTGATTTCATTGGCTTCTATACCACATTCGGCTCTCACCCAGTATCTTTTAATGAAACTGTCATCGAGGTATTTCCATCGAAGTAGATCAGAAACATCAGATTTTAATTCAATGAAGCTAAGCATATTAACTTCATGAAGACGGCTAAGAGCATCTGCAACTGTGTTCAAAGAACCTTTGCGATAACGAATGGAGAAATCAAACTCTTGTATCAGATCTGCCCATCTAGCCTTACGACCAGTGAGGTCTTGCCGATCACCACAAATCAATTTCCATACATAATATCTCCAGTTTCTTAGTGCATAAATGACCGCAAAAAGTTCCTTTTCCTGGATTGAATACCGACGTTGAGTTGGATCAAGTTTCCTACTCTCAAAAGCGATGGGTTTACCGTCTTGGTTAAAGAATGGCACCAATTGCATAATTGCTATAATCGGTTTCAACCTCAAAATGTTTGGTTGGGTTAGGCAAGGTAATTATAGGAGCAGCAGTACATACATGTTCCTTGAGAATATTGAAACGTTCTTGTAGTTGATTATTCCAGGAGATTTGTTTTGTGGATTTATGTTTTTGACCCTTTAAAAGATCAGTAAACAGTGTAGTTAATTGTGAAAAATGATGAACTGACTTTCGCAAGAAACTAACAAAACCAAGGAATGAGCGAAGTTCTAGGATATTATGAGGGATAGGCCAAAGTTTTACTTTCTATATTCGAGAATGAACTATTTGAATACCTTGGTCAGTTATCAAATGTCCTAAATAAGTAACTGACCTTTTAAAAACTCTCATTTTGATAATTTGACATAGAATTGTTTGTCCTGCAAAGTTTGCAGTACAAAGCGAATATTATTATAATGTTCATCCAAAGTACGACTATAAATAAGAATATCACCCAAGAAAACAACAACAAAGTGACCAAGTTGATCACGGAAAGTGTCATTTCTTGTTGAAAAGTGGCCGGGGTATTAGTCAATCCAAACGGCTTGACTAAAAATTCATAATGGCCATAGCGCGTACGAAATGATGTTATAGGGATATCATCCTCAGCAATCCTTATTTGATAGTAGCTAGTTCTAAGGTCAATTTTGGTGAAATAACGAACATCGTGCAAACTATCTATCAAATCATTAGCACCTGGTAGAGGGTATGAATTTTTAATAGTCAATTTATTCAAATGGCGATAGTTAACACACATTCGCCATGTTCAATCCTTTTTCTTCACGACGATAACCGGAGCTCCCCAAGGAAATTTCACTATAAGGTATTCATCACTTTGCCGCGAGATTTGCCGCGAAAAATAATCTGCAGAACTTCAGAAAAAGTCGCGGCAAATTTCGCGGCAAACGACATTCTGGTTTGCCGTTAAATTTTGCCGTGAGGTTGCTGCGACCTTTTCCGCGACATTTCCGCGACTTTAGTCGGAAATTTTTCGGTGACTTTTGCCGCGACTTTGCCGCGAGTATTTCAGCAACTTTTTTCGCGAGCTTTTCCGGGAGCATTACCGCAAGTATTGCAGCAACAATTTTTGCACTTTGCCGGGAGTTTTGCAGCGAACGTTGTTGCAGTTTAGCCGTGATCATTGCTGCACATTTGCTGCAAGATTGCCGTGGTTTTTGCCGCGTTATTTGCTGGTACTTTACCGCAAGCTTTGCCTGATCTTTGCTGCACATTTGCCGCGCAATTGCCGCACAGTTGCCGGAAATTTCTGCAAATTTGCTGCCAATTTTCCGAGTATTTGCTGCAAGTTTGCCACATGTTTCCTGGGACTTTGCCGCGTGTTTGCTACAAATTTGTCATGTGTTTGCTGGATCTTTACCAGATATATATTGCTGGGAATTTGCCACGAGTTTGCTGGGAATTTGCCGCGTTTTGGCTGAAAATTTGCCGCGTGTTTCCTAGATCTTAACTACATGTATTGGTGCACATTTCCCGCGAGTTTGCTGGCACATTGCCGCTTGTTTGCTGCAAATTTGCTGGATATTTGCTGCATGTATTGCTGCAAATTTGCTGCTTGTTTGTTGCAAATTTGCTGCGTGTTTGCATCGATTTATCATGACTGCGATATTGATCGTGAATTAGGGTGTTAAAAATAAATATATTTATAATTAGAATTATATTTTTAAAAACCCCAAATTGTGGATCTGAAATTAGATTTCGCCAAATATATTACAATATTGATCAGTAACAATACAAGGTTAAAAAACTACAAGTTGGAAATTACAATACAAGTTAATAGTATACAAGTTAAACCAAAAAAAAATAGAAGGGTAAGGGTCATATTCACTATGGTTATTATCATCGTATATATCTAACCCTAGTGTATATTGATGACCAGAACCGGGGTCGGTGTGGGTCGCCTCGGTGTCAGCTGGTGATGATGCGCCGCTTTGCTCAGGGTTCTGCTCGAGTTCCTCGCGAGCATCCG
Organism: Azolla pinnata; assembly: GCA_037176905.1. Classification (NCBI taxonomy): domain Eukaryota; kingdom Viridiplantae; phylum Streptophyta; class Polypodiopsida; order Salviniales; family Salviniaceae; genus Azolla; species Azolla pinnata. Next base: position 15,224 of record JBBBWG010000671.1, read on the forward strand.
GTAAATCTTTGGCTGCACCCTCCAAGTTGGCATTGTCGCCCGGTACCTCCGACTGTATGCCCAACCCTAGAATCAACTGGTCGTCCGTGATCACTCCCCGACTTCTAAAATACATCCAAGACTCTCGTCATGGATGTAATCGGCGATAATCCTCCTCGTCCAGATATGGCCAACGACCAACCAGCTCCATCTACACAAAAACATCGATCGCTTTTAATTAGGGTAACAATTAATTAATATTATATTAATTAAGTAAACATTTATAGTTTACTAAAATATTTACAAACTCGGCCTTAAAAGCTAAAGCACCTCTGCTACCCCCATCTCACTGCCGACCCTAATCTCATCTGGGTCGCACGCGCAGTGACATGTCGAGCAGACCATTCTAAAGCCCCTCGTGCTAAAGCTGCTCTCCACTCGGCATCGTGAACGTTCCGGGGCCGCCCACCATCTAATCGTGGTGGTAATCCAACTGCCTCCCGATCCACTACCGCCTGAGCAGCTCTCGTGTACCCGCTCCGAGGGTTCGCGATATGGCCGAGTATCGTCCGACGAAGCCAAACTAAACTCACCGCCAAGTGCTCGGGCATGGGGTATCGGTATGTGAAATGCCGATATAATTTGCTCGATCACCCCATCTCTATAAGTCGAGGGGTTGTACAGATTCCGGACATGCACTGTGACCAGCTCAATCAAGGCGACGTGCGCCTCGACCTAATCCATCAGTCACGATAACCCCATTGTCGTCGAGTGTGTAGTACAATCTATCGACAGAGGTTTCCGGAGTAGCTCAATCTCTGTTAGTAGCAACGACGTGTGCGCTGCCATCAACATCATCATCGTCTCCGCAACACCCATGATGTCCACGTCCACGTCCACGTCCCGAACTTTGAGAGACGGGGCTCGCACGTGCGGATGTGCCGGGACTCGATCTGGTCTGACTCACGGCGGGGCTCGCTCGTGACGATGAAGCCGAGGCTGATAATAGGGGACGTGAGGTGCGGGGTGGAACCGGTCCTAGGCCGAGTGTGAGGGGGAGGCATAGCTAGACTCCCTGCAGTGGAGTCCGTGAATAGGCGATGGTGCCGCTACACGTCGTGCCACACGACAGCCGAGGGCTGTCGTGTGGGGTGTGGAGTGGCGGCCAAGCTGGCATCAAATGAGCCAGGCCGACCCCTCACTGCTGGGATCGGAGGTGGGCGCCATGCCATATATGGTCCCATCTGCTCTGGTGGGGGCATGCCACCAAAATGTTCGGTCATCTGAAAGTCTGCCTGCCACTCAGCCTCCAATGTAAGTGGAATCGACGATCTATCAGCCATCTATCACACATTGAAAATTACGGTTTAGGGTTTATGGTTTTTAGCTTTCATGTAACTTAGGGTTTAGGGTTTAGGAATTGCTAAAATTTTGGGTTTAGGCTAGTTTAGGGTTTCGGCCAATTTAGGGTTTCGGCCAGTTTAGGGTTTCGGCCAGTTTCTGCTAGTTCAGGGTTTCGGCCAATTTATGGTTTGGGCCAGTGAAGGGTTTTGGCCAATTTAGGGTTTTGGCAAGTTTAGGGTTTCGGCAAGTTTAGGGTTTTGGCCTATTTAAGGTTTCGGCCAATTTAGGGTTTCGGCTAGTTTAGGGTTTCGGCCAATTTAGGGTTTCGTCATGTTTAGGGTTTCGGCCAATTTAGGGTTTCGACCAATTTAGGGTTTCGGCCAGTTTAGGGTTTCGACCAATTTAGGGTTTTGGGTTTTGGGTAATTTAGGGTTAGCGTTTTTCAACAAATTTAGGGTTTCGGCCAGTTCAAACAATTTAGGTTTTTCGACCAGATTAGGGTTTCTAGGAATTTAGCGTTTTTCTAGAAATTTAGCGTATTTTAGGGTTCAGCATTTTTCAACAAAATTAGGGTTTCCGCTAGTATAAACAATTTAGGCTTTTCAATTGTAGAGCTCAAACAAAGGACTATTGGATGCTCGGGGCTATGATTATATCAAAGGAAACTACAGATCTTCGATCAACGAAGAGTCTATGTATCAGCTTAGACTCCTCATATTTATTTGTAAGAGTTGTGAGACGTCCATCATCAATCACAACTATGGAAATTGGGCAAGGAGGTTTATACAAGGGTATTTGATGCTTTTGGGCAAAATCTCTCCCCATGAAATAAGAATTAGCTTCGATATCTAAGAGAGCTAGGACATGACGTTAATAGCTTGGTGTTCTGACTTGTACTAGGGCTAAGAAAACCTTACGAACATGCTTTGAATAGATGGAACTCAAACTAGGCTGTACAAATCTAGGACTATCCAACCACATGGCTGCGATTTTAACTAGATTTATTCGTTTAACTCCTCTTCTAATTTTTTTACGACCTCAAAGTTATTGGATAGTGTTGGATTACTAGAGTCACTAGTTAGCAAAGTTCTTATAATACTAGACTCATTTTTATTATTATAGTTAATATGGTGTACCTGACGTCTCAGCCTATGTAGGTAGTGAAGGACAATATGTCAAGGACCTCTACAATATAAGCATAATTGATTTGCTAGACGATGCCATTTCTATTCATCCGATAACAGTCCTCGTCACTATACATTGGTGTTAGGCTATGTGCTTGCCGCGAAGCTGGGATGGGGCAATATTGTTGCCTTGGAGATTGTGCTGTCACTGATGTATAAGTTGGCATAAATCTTAATCTTGTTGTTATTTTTGTCACACAGACCAGTGCTCAAAAAGTCGATTGTCACACCGTACTTCTCAGCTAATAGCTTATGTGAGGGATTTTGGATCCTTAGGGAAGGGAGGAAGTATATCTCTTACATCTCCACGGAGGCTCGAACAAAACTACTCTAATTATCAATCCAATTCCATTCATTATCTGTGTATCATTCGTTCTCTTCACTAGCTTCCTTTCTTAGTCCAATAGCTTCTCTTATTACTTGCTTGACCCATATACTATTCTTACGCTATTCGTTTGTCCCTAACATTTTGAACCAGGATTCGTCTTCTTCATTTCGTTTTATCCAAATATGGCAACAATTACTAGCCAGGTCAAGGTTGGCACCCACTTACGCATCAGTAGCAGCATAGGCAACTCCAAGGACAACTTATACTCCAATTACGACAGATATACCTATACGAATGGAGATTGACAGAACACGTAGAAGAAGACTAGTATCAGATGAAGAAAAATAATGATGCTAAGCGAATTGACTTTGTTTATATTTTGGTGGTCTTGGACATATAGCAATAAATTGTTCTCATAGGACAAGGCACCAGGTAAATCATATCACTGCTCTTGATAAACCTCAGTCATGTGCTGTCGAGACATATAACAATGATTTAAGTAGTCCAATATTGTCAAATAAATTTGAGATAGTAAGGCAACTTGAAAAAGAGGTAAACTGGTATGTCCGACCAAAATTGAAGCCATTTGATTGGACCATCAAATAGCATTTCAAGCAATTCTTAGTAATGGTTCCATTTTGTACAAGCAAGTTAGTGATGTGTTTTCCGCTCTAGTTCAACTAAATACATCTATTGGTCAGGACATCCATGTGTCTGCTCACTTGGATACTAGTGCTAACTCGTGCTTCATGGATTGAGATTTTTCTATGAAACATTACATAGTTTTAAAAAAGCTTTCCTATCCAGCAGCCCCAGTAAGTGTGATTGATGGATAACCAATTGCCTTTGGAAACATAGTTGAAGAATTTGAATCAGTTCGAGTAATGTTAGGGAACTTCGCATGTATGATATCCATCAATATTATAATCAGTCCTGAACATCCTATTGTCCTTGGATTACCTTGGTTTGAGTTTAATAACCCTAGTATTGATTGGCTAACACTAGAATTTGGTGGTAGAAACCCAATTGATGTGCATGCCCACATCCTAGAAACTAAACCTCAGCCTCACAAGATTTCAACAATCTCTCTGATGGACGAGAAGGCAAGAGGAAAAAATGTTGCTATTTGCTATAATGATCATCCCGAGTAGTAAATCTGAGAGTACATCACCAAAAAAACTCTCGAAGAAGTATGAGGAATATAGTGATTTTTTTATTATAAAAAAGCTAGAACACTCTCACAGCATCGACTTTCTGGTTTCCCCATTGACCTACAACCAGGACAAGAGCCACCATGGGCGTCGGAATCTGGAAAGAGATTGAATGATTGAAGGAAGGTATAAGATCAGACAAGAAGAGAGTAGAGTTTATGGATAACAAAACAATGAGTTTATTAGAATAGAATGATTACAAGAGAAGTTAGATATAAGACAAGGCTAAGGCTAAAGACTGGTGTTGACTTAAACTGATTTGATATGATGTATATGTCTCTATATATAGGATTAACCTAAAGATTTTTAGAGGGTTTTAGAATGTTCTATTCCTAGATTATTCTAGGATGCTGTAGAAGGTTCTAGAATGTTCTATAAAGTTCCAGAGTTTTATCTCAATACAATAATCACTATATCATGAAAAAGTAGTCTTTAGATTTTCATGTTATGATAAGCTACTTCAATGGTTAGGCTTCCTTATCATGTGGTACGAGATCTTGGGTTCAAATCCAGGGGAAGCCTAATTCTCATTGATTCCTAACACTATCCACGAGTGGAAGGAGTCGTTAACAATGCAGGCCCAGATTTGTTGAGATAGCGTCGATGGAAGTCGTTGATCAGAGTTTGAGCATTACAAAAATTATCGACGGGTTCCCATATACGATCACTTGGCGAACAACCCAGCCAATAATACAACATGTTACATACAATTTTAGAATCAAGAATGGAGGCTACCTCGCACGACACGATTGGGAATAAATTGTATCAAGAATGGAGGCTACCTCGCACGACACGATTGGAAATAAATTGTATCAAGAATGGAGGCTACCTCGCACGACACGATTGGGAATAAATTGTATCAAGAATGGAGGCTACCTCGCACGACACGATTGGAAATAAATTGTATCAAGAATGGAGGCTACCTCGCACGACACGATTGGGAATAAATTGTATCAAGAATGGAGGCTACCT